>JAJMAW010000190.1:0-14710 GCA_030565085.1 Sugiyamaella pinicola
GACCACAGACTAAATAAAATAGGGCTGCTGCTTCTTGGATTTCTCGTTTTTCCCTCTAACATTGATTGATTCTTGGTCTTGCGATTAGTGTTCCAACTCGATATCTTCTACCAACCGTTTACAAAATTATTTACTAGTGTTTACACTGCTGCGTTCTGAAGCCTTTCGATTTGCCTATTCTTTCTACCGTTTGGAAAGAAACTTAAAAGACCACCTTTTTCTATTTTTTATTGTGTGATTCTGGTTACACCGCTGTTGTTGTTACTGGGTTTATTTCTTCTGCTGATTCATTGTCAGCTTTCTGTTCTATTATTATTATTATTGTTGTTATTATTCGAAAAAAACAAAAACTCACAAAAAAATACACTCAATTACTCTCTTAGTCTATTATTATTGACGTTATTATTCAGGAAAAACTAAAATCACCAAAAAAAAATACTATTCTACTTTCTTCGCCTATTTTATTATTGTCAGAAGAGCTCTACTTCCAACTATTCTTATTGTTGTTATTGTTTGGGAAAATTACAAAACAAAGCAACTACTTTCTTCTTATTGTTATTATCTGGAAAAACTAAAACCGCAAAAAAATATCCCCAAATTTCAAACCACTCCTCATCAAATAACAAAATGCATTTCTCATCTCTCCTGTCTGCTGTCCCCCGCTTTTTCAAAAAGCTTATTCGTGTAAAGGATGAATCAAATGGTTTGGTTGGCAACAGATTAGCTTTGAATGACACCATGGATCTTGAGAAGTCTGATGTTGAAACGCTTCGGGATGAGATTGGTGTATTCTCTCGGTCTTGTTCATTTTCATTGATGCAAATGGCAGACGCTTGTTATGAGTCCATTTATGATTTACTTTCAACTGATGCTGGGTTTCCAGGACCCCCAGAACTTGACCCATTAGCCGACGCCTTGTCGACTAGTAATTATTTGAATATTGACCTTGATATTATTGGTACTTCATCAGTTGTTAATAATGAAGAAACCCAATCATCTGACACCCAGTTGGACGAACTGGAAGGCATTGGAGCCAATGACTCATCTTCCACAATTACGGGTGTTGAAGAAGAGTCCGATCTTAAGGTTCTCCTTGACGAGATTGCTGAACCTTATCTCTCCTGCTCGCCCTCTGTTTGCGAGGTTGATTCTCATGTTGAAGTTAACTCGAACCTCGAGGATTCCCAGTCTTGTTTAGTTCCTGTGATCCCTTTGAATTTCAATGGGGCTCTCGTTCTGTCTACTTCGACAGTTAACATCACGCCACCAAACTCTTCTCCTATTAATTATGTTGAATTCAAGGAGGATGAACGATCTGTCCCATCTGAAGTTCGTACTCGTACTGCTTTGGATGCCGCATATGAGGACCTCGAAGAGTACCTCGACAACATGTGCCCCTCATCTCAATCTTCTGTCACTACTTTAGACGTCGCATCCACTCCATCTCCACCTTCTGCCATTAAAAATAATGTTTCTGTCGCTACTTTAGATGTAGGACATCATGGGGATCTTGAAGAGTACCTTGATAACATGTGCATCCCATCTCAATCCTCTGTCTCTACCTTAGACGTCACATCCTGCTCACCTCAATCTTCTGCTGTCACTACTTTAGATGTCGCACTTTATGTTCACAGAAATAGATCCCAATCGTCTACGACGGCCGACGATGATTCGCCTGTCACTACTTGGAACCCATCCGTATATGATGCCTCCTGCAATGACTTTATCTCATTTGTCTTCGGCGGAACTGGAGCCTCTCACGATGACAAGGACTCCGCGCTCACTAATCTTTTTAATCGCATCAAGGCACCTGTTACAAGAACAAGGGACCACTTGAGCACCCTGCATGAAGCTTTATTGTCAGAGAGACGAACCATCTCTAGAGCAATGAAGAATAAAATTGAAAGCATGATCAGAAAACGTCTCATGAGACAACTTGTGAGAAACAAAGTTTATAACACGCGAATTGAGAAGGAGCGAAAGAAGGAAAGAGAGCAGCAATGTCGACAGCAGGAGCAACGAAAACGACAATGGCAACGCCGACGGGAATATCAGGAATATCTTAAACGGCAACAGAGAAGAGCTGGACGAAGAATGAATAGAAGACACAAGAAGAAAACAAAATTGATCGAGTACAATATTAATGGACCCGACAGTCCAAGCCACCCCATTGTCCTGCTATCTGAGATTCCTGCTCCCTCTTCTGCCCAAGCTGACCTCGCCAATTCTGCACTCAGTAACTTTGTTAATCGCATGAAGGCACCACTTAGACGGACGAAGGAGTACTTTAATGATTTGGGAGAGGCTTTGTCGACAGAGAGACGAGCCATCTCTAGAGCAATGAAGAATAAAATTGAAAGCGTGATCAGAAAACGTCTCATGAAACAACTAGTGAGAAACAAAGTTTATAACACGCGAGCTGAGAAGGAGCGGAAGAAGGAAATAGAGCGACAACGTCGACAGCAAGAACAACGACAACGACAATGGCAACGCCAACGGGAATATCAGGAATATCTTAAACGGCAACAGCGAAGAGCTGGACGAAAAATGAATAGAAGACACAAGAAGAAAACAAAATTGATCGAGTACAATATTAATGGGCACGACAGTCCAAGCCACCCCAGTGTCCTGCCATCTGAGATTCCTACTCCATCTGCTGCCCAAGCTGACCTAGCCAATTCTGCATTCAGTAACTTTGTTAATTGCATAAAGGCACCACTGAGACGGACGAAGGAGTGCATTAACGACTTGGGTGAGGCTTTGTCGTCAGAGAGACGAGCCATCTCTAGGGAAATGAAGAGTAAAATTGAAAGTGGAGTCAGAAAGCGTGTCATGAGAGAAATGGTCAAAACCACAGTTGATTACCTGCGACGAAAGGAACTGAAAAATGAAAGACAGCAGCAGAATCAATATTAAAGTAAGTACAAACTAGCACGTGGAGAAAATAGAACAAGTCCTAACCAAAGCTGCAGATTAAGAAAGAAGTCTATTATTACGAGCCGCCTTTTTCATGTTATACCTTTTTATTTTTTTGTGATCCACCAGGGAGGAGGTCGGGGGCGGTGGTGGTTCATTAAACAATCGTGAGAGGAGAACAAAACATGATGGTAAGTACTAAGAAATGAGATAGTTAATGGGTTGAACACATACTAACAATAGTAGATGAACTGGTTTGGAAATGTTTGGAGATTTTGAATTTGGATGGATGCTATCTTATCTTGGCTGTGTAGTTACTGAACGTTGGTCTATTGGCGAGTCTTCTATTGTGAATTGCCGGAGATGAGATAATCAACTGTACTATCTTATCTTGGCATGAATGTGGGCATCTATCGATGAATGAATCCAATTACACGGTTTCACTCATTGATAACACAGTGAATCTACTGGGTGCCATCGTAGTATGGTAATTGACACTACGATGCTGTGCCTTGTGGATTCACTCACAGGTCACCCCGTGAATCTAGTGATGGCCAGTATCGCACCTGATGCTGTCCCGTAGATTCACCCCCTGTGCATCGGAAAGTATCGTACTATCAGTACAGATATACGATACTTTCCTTCCTACCCTACGAATCTACTGGCAATGAGCAGTATCAGGTCTGATATGCTCCGCAGTAGATTCGCTCTTCGTGCTCCGGACGGTATCGTACTACCCTGACCGGTACTACGATACTTTACTCCTTACATTCATTCACATGCCACCCTGTGAATCTACTGGTGTTGAGCAGTATCATATCTGATACGTTTCTCAGCAGACTCACCACTTGTCCGGAGAGTATGGTACTACCCTGACAGGTACTACGATACTCCCCTTCCTTGGATTCTATTCTAGCTTATTATCTGTCTGGCCAACATGATTGAGATATCGCTGGAATAGCTTTCTCCGATAGACCATCTAACGACTACCAATTTCACTTTGCCTCGAATGACCTTTCCCCTCTCACCTTTGAATTTTGCGAAATATTGCTTCTTTGACTTTGTCTACTACAAGTATTGCTACTACACCTAAGCATCACATCAGCATATTGTCACCGTTAAAATCAGAACAAAAAAAAACTATTACTACTACTATTACCGCCTTTAAAGGTAAACAACAACAATCAAATCTCCCAAATTCTTTTACTACTATGTATTAATTGTATTATTTTTTATATTAGTTCCGCAATAGCATACTACCACGGAAAACGAATATAGCCTCTTCTGCCCGTGAAAAATTGGATTCCTCTGGTGATCCGGCTCTCGAAATCGGGCTCCGCCCAGAGCCTTTGGTCATAGCTGAAGTATGTAGTAGACCAACAGTTGCGTGCCGACAGGTTCAAGAAGATAGTAAGTAATCTGAAAGTATAGGCGACCATCCATTTCAGCCGTGCGGCCTATGCACAATGGTTATCTGCACACAAAAAATTGACACTCCGAGAACTAAAGGATCAAAATATATTCATAAGATGTCTTCATCTGAATGGGTGCCGCCAAAACGGTATGTTCCTGGCCCGGGGATGCCGGAACTCCCTCCCCAGCTCACAGAATTTGCAAATTCCACACCTGATGAAATCGTTCGAGAACTTAAACGGCTCCCATTTTTCATGACGGATCTTGAAGCTGATGAAGGCGAAGAAAACATTGAAATAGAGGCTTTGAGAGCACTTGCTTTCGAAGGCGAACCTGATGAAATCGCTCTAAATTTTAAGAACCAGGGAAACGATTGCTATAAAGCGAAGATGTTCAAAGACGCTGTTAAGTTTTACACCAAGGCACTTGATGTTAAATGTGGAGTCGATAAAATTAACGTTGCTTGTTATGTGAACCGGGCAGCCTGCAATTTAGAGCTTAAGAATTATAGACGTTGCATTGGTGACTGTAAATTAGCATTGAAAATCTCTCCCGAAAATATCAAGGCACTATTTAGATCTTCAAAGGCATATCTTGCTGTTGACAGATTTAATGAATGTCTGGATTGTGTCAATTATGCCTTAACTATTGAACCCGACAATGCTGCGTTGAAGAATTTGAAGTCTCTAGCTGGAACCAGGCGTGATAGGATCGCAGAATTGGAACGTAAACGGCAGCAAACTTTAGAGCTTAAAGAGACAAAAAAACGTAACTTGGAAATGGCTTTGCAATCCCGAAATATCACTGCTATTAATACTGCTGCTGGGGGTGCCAACAACGATGACCAACAACGCTCCATGCACCAAGAATTAAAAATAAGTCTCCAAGATGAGTTGAACCCCGGTTCTGCGCTGTCAATCCCATTATTATTCCTATATCCCCTTGAATTGGAAAGTGATATATTTCAGAAATCTGAGGAAGATGCCCCCATTCAATTCTTTCTAAATCAGCTATTTGATCACCCACCGCCATGGTTTGAGAGATCTAGTAACCATGCTGCAGATTACCAACTTCAAAACCTTCAGGTTTACGTTCAAACGATAAGTGGAGGTTTAGCCAAGGTCGGTAAAAAGTCTCCTATTAGTAAAGTACTCTCCATGAAATCACCAGTTGTCCCAGTTATAGATGGAGTCGCTAGGTTTTTTGTGGTTCCTAAGAACAGAGCTCAGCAGTGGATCTCTAGTTGGAATAAAGACCAGGCGCTTCAACTTATGCAAAAAAAGTAACGCCCGTGTGATTTAGGCCCCGGCAGCCTAGCTCCGCCCAGACCCATTGTCGGAGCAGCTTGCGAAGCGACCACAACGAAGTTGGTCAGTTGACTTTGCAAATCACTTGCAGTGTATTTATATTTAATATTATTCATGAAACTCCAAAATAAAGAAAGCTATACGTATGTTTTAGTCCTTTTTATAACCCATTTCTTGAGCATATCGTTCAATCTCTTGTTGAGTAAGCTTATCTTGTCCTGTCCAATTAGCAGATGAACTACGAGGTCGAAACCTGGACACTCGAGAGTTCCTAAACACCTCATCCAAGTGAAGAGGGGCTATAGGTCCAAAAACCTTATCCGGGTCGATCTGTTGCTGTCTTAATAGCATAGCTCTCAGTTGAGGTGAATTAGCCCAGTCCTGGAGAACGTTTCCGTCTTCATCATCTTCTGATTCTGACATGATCTCCGGCAGAATCGTCTCCGGAATATGCTGCTGTGGTGTGAATACTAATCCATGAGGCATAGTATTGTTATTACTGCTTATAGCTGGCAATTGTCTAAAAGGATTCGGAGTTGCCTTGTTGGAAACTGATGGTCCTGAACCAGTAGAAATTGGAGGACCCCCGAACCGGATTTTGTCGTTTGAAAACTTTACCCCATCAACCTGCGGAACATTATGATGGTGTGAGGAAGCCGCAACCTTTGCTTGTTGAACAAGTGTGGACTTCATCATAGAATTCGAATTAGAATACGATGGCCTCTTCAGTTGCGGGCCACAAATCTTCGTAATAGTAGAAGTAGAGGGAGTTCTTAATAACTGCTGTCCAGGAGTTTTGGCAGTCCTCAGACCACTTGCTGGAACAACGCTTGATTTATCAGCCAAAGGCGTGCCGAAAGCTTGATCAGAAGTACGCTTTTTAGTGGCTTTAATATCTGCTGCATCAGTGTGCGGATTCTTTTTAAGCTGTCTTGGTTGCTGAGGAGCTGTAGTAGTACTGGATGTAGCAGAAGTAGTACTACTAGTACTGCCTGTGCGAATACTGGACGACATTGGAAGCTTTGGTTTCGTGGAAACTGCAGAAGTTGTATGAAGATCTCTTTTGACAGTGCTCGAAGTTAAGGGCCTTCCATGAGATTTAACATTAAGTGAAGTGCCAGGACCAATAGCAGCAGACCGCTGGGCATTCGCAGTCGAAGCTGTCGTAGTATTTGAGGATACTTTACCAGAAGAGGAAAATTTCGTAGTCTTGTTGTCAGTATCTACGGATGAAAGATCTCGTTTAGTATTATTAAGTGGGATTTTTACAGTAAGCTTTTGCTGAACTGCTGTTGCTTTCGGCTGTAGCTGTTGCTTTGTGAGCTTTATATTTGCTGGTTTGGTAACAGCAGCTGGGACAGGTGGAAGCTTCGCAGTGGATGAAGGAATTTTGGCTTTGGACGCATTGGCAATCGGTATCACCTTAGAAGCCGCCGATAGTGGAGCTTTAGTTACAGAAGTCGTGGTGGTCGGTGCTGCAGCTTTAGTAGTGACATATAGAGGACCGCCAGATGAATATGATGAAGTTGTAGGGGGCACTGCAGTTGGTGGCTTTGAGCTTGGTGGTTGTTGCGCTGGAGCTACTGGCTTTGGCGTTTCGAATGGTATAATTATCTTCTCTGGTGAAGATGGATCAATTGACTTGGTAACACTTGGGTAAAAATTCTGCTGAGCGGTAGATTTATGAAATAGCGGGCTGGGGCTGGGATGAATAGCAATAGCATTGCTATTAGACGGAACTCTTATAGGAGATGTGTTCAAATTCTTTCTTGTACTGGCATACGTTGGGGCCATTAATCTAGATAGGGTATCTAGCTTAGGAGGAGGAGCTGGGGTCGGCTTTTCAGGCACCGACTTGCCTTCGGCGGAATCGGAGTGAGCTTTTGCCTTGTCATGAGAAGGGTCGAAGAACAACTGTTTAGCAAATCGCAAAACCCCGCCAGCAGTTCTGGACATCAAACTACTGGCGCTATCCGGCGCTTTGGACTCTTTAATAAACTTTCTAGGGGTTTCAGAGGGCTTTGGTAGTTTTGACGGTGACGATGAAATAGATGCGGAAGAGGATGGAGCCGAGATAGAGGATGCAGTTTCTACTCTTACCGCAGATAGGTTCTGTTGTCTATGGATACTCTTGGTAGAGGAAATGTCTGGATATTGTGAAATGGAACTGGTTACAGGTTCCGCGGAGTGGGTGTCTTGAACAGGCACAACGCTGGATAATTGTGGATCGATAGATACTGCTTCTTTTTTAAATCCCGCTACATCATCTCTGGCCAACGTGAAGGATGGAGTGATGGAAGCGATCGCTGTTGATGTCATATGGCTATTATTGGCACTACTCGTTCGAGACCATAACATCTTGTCAGCCTCAGCAACAATCGAGTTATGACGAGAGAACTCGGGGGAGCCAGAAAGGATCTTGGAAAGAGATTTCTTTGTAAGTGGTTCTCGTGCTGGCAAGCTGGCAAATCCAAATGTATTGCGGCTTACTGGAGAGCTATCTAAGGAACCATCGGATTCAAGTTCTTCGTTGTCTGCATCAGATGCATTGTTAGCAGGCAGTTCCATCATTGATTCCACTATTTCAAGATCAGCAGCATTAGTAGATTCCTCGGATAGGTTCTGCTTCTGTTGTCTACTCGCTATGCTGTACCTTTGGGATTCGGCTCCCTGAGGAATATAGTTCTTGCGAATAGATTGACTGATAGCCAGGAATGAAGTATCGCTATTAATATTGCCTTCCTCTTCGTCTTCTGTATGCATTCTGTTTTTAAGAAATTTAGAGGTTGGAGGCGGTGCAGGGGTGATAGCTGAGCTAGGATTGGCTTTGGTATTATTGGGGACGGCAGGTACAATGGGAGCTTTACGAGGGGTTTCGCCATGTGCATCCATACAATTCTGTGAGTTTAGTGTCTCAGCCATAACCTCTGGAGTAGTGGTATCATCTACGTCCATTGAGCTCTGAGTAGCAGGTAATGGTGATAATGCTGGTGTGTCAAATTGTTCTCTCTTAGTACCGTTATCGCCATTAGTTCTGTCTTGTGGCGCCAAGCTTGAGTCAAGTGATTTAAAATTTTCATCCCGTTCATGTAACCGTAGACTATTTACAGAGCTGGGCATATGGTTTTTAGGAGACTTGGGAGAAGAACCAAGCGGGCTCCGGCTCGTCTGTTGACTTCCATTTTCGAATTTAGGGCTCAGGATCATTAAATGCTTGGATCCGTGCTTCTGAGTCTCGTCTTTCTGGCCCTTTCCGGAATCCTTAACAGCGAATTGGTGAGTAGGAGAGAGGTTCTCCTTGTTAGCACTGTAAATAATTCGATGTGGCGACGGCGCTGGACTCTGAGACTGGGTAGTGATAGTTGAATTGAATCCAACACCGGCCAAAGGGCGACCGAGCCCCTGTTTCCTCGGGGATACCAAGCCACGCAACCTTCCCGGAGTTTGCATTAGCAAAGCCAGGTTCCTGTACAATGTTAGTACCATATCAACAATTCTTTTAATGAATCACGACTACTACTTACTGATGGCTGTTATCCATGACGTTAATCATATGTTCGTTCAGCCATTCCATTTCACGCCTAGCGACATAAGTAAAGTCTTCAACATCGGCATAGATGAGATCCTGAACAATTGACGATTCTTTCTGGGTCCATTCCAGCGAACCTACAGACGTTGTAGAAGGCATATTATTCGGGCGGTGAGAGTGAGATGAATTGTCCTTGGGCTCTTGTCCTTGGGTTCTTGTTCTTGTTTATTTCGTATTTTCTATATCCTCTTCTGCCTCTGAGGACTTGAAGACTCTAATATTATTAGTCGGCTAGCAGTTGGTACTATTGCAAAATGCTCGATGATCGTTTGTTTACATACAGGATATATTAGGCATGTTTCCACAGCAACGTTATGTGCGCGGCACCTCTTATGCGCGCCAAAAGATAAGGACCCTACAGTCCCCAAGTCTGATATTAAAAATACTAAATACGTTGATATGTGGTAGTGAAGAGGTTTTCAAATGTTTTAAGATCCAGGTGGGAGTTGTGGTCATATTCCTTGGTGTAGAAAGCGACATTTCTTAAGATAAGTGTACATGGTATGTTCCGCGATATTTACCGTTTCACGGCGGTAGTGAAAGCGACTGCCTCTACAACTAGGACTTGCGATTTTTGCTCTCCGCCTCCGGCGACTGGGCTCGTGGTAGGACCTCCGACTTTTGTTCTTGGTTAAATTTGCAGTGCGATTTCCTCATGGGGAAGAAGAGGCCCGTCTGCTAGGAGAGCTTTAATTAACTATTGAAAAAGCGCCCCTTTGTGAACCTTTTCATCGACTTCTGCTTTCACAATATTGGCAGTTAATGGGAACAATGTATAATTCTACTTTTTTTATTATCGACACCATTCATAATAATAGCTGTCAGTAATTTCATGTTTCGAATGTCTCGTTTCAATCAACAGAGAGATCGCTTGCCTATTCCCATCGCGTATGCTCCGATCGCCCTTGCCAACGCTTCATCTCCAATTACCTTGAATGTCGACTGGTATTCAAGCTGCCCATCTCTATTTCTAGACCTAATTTTAACAACGGGCATCTTAGTGGTTCTTCGTGAAGCATATGCACAGACCCTTAGGCAGTTGCCAGGAATAGATGGGGGTTCCGGATTCCTCTGAAGACCCCCATGAGGTCCCCATTCTTCAGTTGATCTCCGGCGTCTGCCTGATTCCATGCCCCCGCTCGCTCTTGGGAGATTTTAAAGGCTAAGTAGCGCGCACTATAGCTCGGTTGAACGTTTGGACTGCCTCAAGGGTAGCACATGTACTTGAAGCTGGTGACAGACAATTACAGACTGTTCATTATATCTAATATATACTCGAACCAACTTGAGAGATACGAGCCTGGGTAGAGACCGGGCGCTGTCTCTGACGGGAAAAAAAAAAAATAATACAATTAATACATAGTAGTAAAAGAATGATTTGATTGTTGTTTACCTTTAAATGCGATAATAGTCGTAGCAGTAGTAATAGTTTTTTTTTGTTCTGATTTTAACGGTGACAATATGCTGATGTGATGCTTAGGTGTAGTAGCAATACTTGTAGTAGACAAAGTCAAAGAAGCAATATTTCGCAAAATTCAAAGGTGAGAGGGGAAAGGTCATTCGAGGCAAAGTGAAATTGGTAGTCGTTAGATGGTCTATCGGAGAAAGCTATTCCAGCGATATCTCAATCATGTTGGCCAGACAGATAATAAGCTAGAATAGAATCCAAGGAAGGGGAGTATCGTAGTACCTGTCAGGGTAGTACCATACTCTCCGGACAAGTGGTGAGTCTGCTGAGAAACGTATCAGATATGATACTGCTCAACACCAGTAGATTCACAGGGTGGCATGTGAATGAATGTAAGGAGTAAAGTATCGTAGTACCGGTCAGGGTAGTACGATACCGTCCGGAGCACGAAGAGCGAATCTACTGCGGAGCATATCAGACCTGATACTGCTCATTGCCAGTAGATTCGTAGGGTAGGAAGGAAAGTATCGTATATCTGTACTGATAGTACGATACTTTCCGATGCACAGGGGGTGAATCTACGGGACAGCATCAGGTGCGATACTGGCCATCACTAGATTCACGGGGTGACCTGTGAGTGAATCCACAAGGCACAGCATCGTAGTGTCAATTACCATACTACGATGGCACCCAGTAGATTCACTGTGTTATCAATGAGTGAAACCGTGTAATTGGATTCATTCATCGATAGATGCCCACATTCATGCCAAGATAAGATAGTACAGTTGATTATCTCATCTCCGGCAATTCACAATAGAAGACTCGCCAATAGACCAACGTTCAGTAACTACACAGCCAAGATAAGATAGCATCCATCCAAATTCAAAATCTCCAAACATTTCCAAACCAGTTCATCTACTATTGTTAGTATGTGTTCAACCCATTAACTATCTCATTTCTTAGTACTTACCATCATGTTTTGTTCTCCTCTCACGATTGTTTAATGAACCACCACCGCCCCCGACCTCCTCCCTGGTGGATCACAAAAAAATAAAAAGGTATAACATGAAAAAGGCGGCTCGTAATAATAGACTTCTTTCTTAATCTGCAGCTTTGGTTAGGACTTGTTCTATTTTCTCCACGTGCTAGTTTGTACTTACTTTAATATTGATTCTGCTGCTGTCTTTCATTTTTCAGTTCCTTTCGTCGCAGGTAATCAACTGTGGTTTTGACCATTTCTCTCATGACACGCTTTCTGACTCCACTTTCAATTTTACTCTTCATTTCCCTAGAGATGGCTCGTCTCTCTGACGACAAAGCCTCACCCAAGTCGTTAATGCACTCCTTCGTCCGTCTCAGTGGTGCCTTTATGCAATTAACAAAGTTACTGAATGCAGAATTGGCTAGGTCAGCTTGGGCAGCAGATGGAGTAGGAATCTCAGATGGCAGGACACTGGGGTGGCTTGGACTGTCGTGCCCATTAATATTGTACTCGATCAATTTTGTTTTCTTCTTGTGTCTTCTATTCATTTTTCGTCCAGCTCTTCGCTGTTGCCGTTTAAGATATTCCTGATATTCCCGTTGGCGTTGCCATTGTCGTTGTCGTTGTTCTTGCTGTCGACGTTGTCGCTCTATTTCCTTCTTCCGCTCCTTCTCAGCTCGCGTGTTATAAACTTTGTTTCTCACTAGTTGTTTCATGAGACGTTTTCTGATCACGCTTTCAATTTTATTCTTCATTGCTCTAGAGATGGCTCGTCTCTCTGTCGACAAAGCCTCTCCCAAATCATTAAAGTACTCCTTCGTCCGTCTAAGTGGTGCCTTCATGCGATTAACAAAGTTACTGAGTGCAGAATTGGCGAGGTCAGCTTGGGCAGAAGAGGGAGCAGGAATCTCAGATAGCAGGACAATGGGGTGGCTTGGACTGTCGGGTCCATTAATATTGTACTCGATCAATTTTGTTTTCTTCTTGTGTCTTCTATTCATTCTTCGTCCAGCTCTTCTCTGTTGCCGTTTAAGATATTCCTGATATTCCCGTCGGCGTTGCCATTGTCGTTTTCGTTGCTCCTGCTGTCGACATTGCTGCTCTCTTTCCTTCTTTCGCTCCTTCTCAATTCGCGTGTTATAAACTTTGTTTCTCACAAGTTGTCTCATGAGACGTTTTCTGATCATGCTTTCAATTTTATTCTTCATTGCTCTAGAGATGGTTCGTCTCTCTGACAATAAAGCTTCATGCAGGGTGCTCAAGTGGTCCCTTGTTCTTGTAACAGGTGCCTTGATGCGATTAAAAAGATTAGTGAGCGCGGAGTCCTTGTCATCGTGAGAGGCTCCAGTTCCGCCGAAGACAAATGAGATAAAGTCATTGCAGGAGGCATCATATACGGATGGGTTCCAAGTAGTGACAGGCGAATCATCGTCGGCCGTCGTAGACGATTGGGATCTATTTCTGTGAACATAAAGTGCGACATCTAAAGTAGTGACAGCAGAAGATTGAGGTGAGCAGGATGTGACGTCTAAGGTAGAGACAGAGGATTGAGATGGGATGCACATGTTATCAAGGTACTCTTCAAGATCCCCATGATGTCCTACATCTAAAGTAGCGACAGAAACATTATTTTTAATGGCAGAAGGTGGAGATGGAGTGGATGCGACGTCTAAAGTAGTGACAGAAGATTGAGATGAGGGGCACATGTTGTCGAGGTACTCTTCGAGGTCCTCATATGCGGCATCCAAAGCAGTACGAGTACGAACTTCAGATGGGACAGATCGTTCATCCTCCTTGAATTCAACATAATTAATAGGAGAAGAGTTTGGTGGCGTGATGTTAACTGTCGAAGTAGACAGAACGAGAGCCCCATTGAAATTCAAAGGGATCACAGGAACTAAACAAGACTGGGAATCCTCGAGGTTCGAGTTAACTTCAACATGAGAATCAACCTCGCAAACAGAGGGCGAGCAGGAGAGATAAGGTTCAGCAATCTCGTCAAGGAGAACCTTAAGATCGGACTCTTCTTCAACACCCGTAATTGTGGAAGATGAGTCATTGGCTCCAATGCCTTCCAGTTCGTCCAACTGGGTGTCAGATGATTGGGTTTCTTCATTATTAACAACTGATGAAGTACCAATAATATCAAGGTCAATATTCAAATAATTACTAGTCGACAAGGCGTCGGCTAATGGGTCAAGTTCTGGGGGTCCTGGAAACCCAGCATCAGTTGAAAGTAAATCATAAATGGACTCATAACAAGCGTCTGCCATTTGCATCAATGAAAATGAACAAGACCGAGAGAATACACCAATCTCATCCCGAAGCGTTTCAACATCAGACTTCTCAAGATCCATGGTGTCATTCAAAGCTAATCTGTTGCCAACCAAACCATTTGATTCATCCTTTACACGAATAAGCTTTTTGAAAAAGCGGGGGACAGCAGACAGGAGAGATGAGAAATGCATTTTGTTATTTGATGAGGAGTGGTTTGAAATTTGGGGATATTTTTTTGCGGTTTTAGTTTTTCCAGATAATAACAATAAGAAGAAAGTAGTTGCTTTGTTTTGTAATTTTCCCAAACAATAACAACAATAAGAATAGTTGGAAGTAGAGCTCTTCTGACAATAATAAAATAGGCGAAGAAAGTAGAATAGTATTTTTTTTTGGTGATTTTAGTTTTTCCTGAATAATAACGTCAATAATAATAGACTAAGAGAGTAATTGAGTGTATTTTTTTGTGAGTTTTTGTTTTTTTCGAATAATAACAACAATAATAATAATAATAGAACAGAAAGCTGACAATGAATCAGCAGAAGAAATAAACCCAGTAACAACAACAGCGGTGTAACCAGAATCACACAATAAAAAATAGAAAAAGGTGGTCTTTTAAGTTTCTTTCCAAACGGTAGAAAGAATAGGCAAATCGAAAGGCTTCAGAACGCAGCAGTGTAAACACTAGTAAATAATTTTGTAAACGGTTGGTAGAAGATATCGAGTTGGAACACTAATCGCAAGACCAAGAATCAATCAATGTTAGAGGGAAAAACGAGAAATCCAAGAAGCAGCAGCCCTATTTTATTTAGTCTGTGGTC
>JAJMAW010000191.1:0-13805 GCA_030565085.1 Sugiyamaella pinicola
CCAACGAACGCCAACTTGTATAAAATGGTAGTTGAAGGATCGGAAGTGCCTGACTATGGAAACAGTGAAAGGGTTATGGCAGGTGAAGAATGGATAGAACTCGAATATGATGAAGATGATAAGGTTAGAAATACAGCGGTGAAGAAACCTATTGAATCAGATAGGAATGATCTTCGAGGTGGAACGGGAGAGAAAAGTATTGGAAAATGTCCGACTCGGTGGAAGAGAGTAAGGTTTGAATACGGAACTATGATAGTTGAAGAACCTATTGAAATGAAAGATGAAACAGACGAAAATCCAGAATTCTATGAATACAATACCTTGTTTCAAAATGAAAAGATCGTTATTACAGAAGTTATGGAGTTAGAATCAGATACGGAGGATTCCGCGCCCAAGCACGGTGAAAACTCTCCTGAAGTATATGTTCACCCAACTAAGTGGAAGATAGGGTTCGATACAGAAGGTATAATAATCAAAGAACTTGTAGAAGTCGACGAAGGAATGGTCGAACATCTGCCTGACAGAAATGATCACCGTCCAGAAGTGCAGGAATATGTGAGACGGTGGAGCGAGTTTGGAATTGGGTATGCAAGAATGGTGTATAGAAATATAATGCAACAGGAAAAGAGAATAAAGAGGATGAATGCCAATGCAGAAGTGTATATTAAAGAAAAGATAGAAGAAGGTCCACCTGGTAATGCAGCCAGATTATTTGCTACAGAGCGTAGAGCTAGATCGGGAAAAGATTGGTACGGTATGCCATGGTCAAAGCGAGCCGCCATAGTTTACCTGTCATTTCGATTGCAAGACGCTATTAGTTACAAACGACGTGAATCAGCACTTGAGAGTTCATGTATTTGCCGACATTGGTACAATGCTACTCAACTGAGCTACCACCAGTTTCATCAAACGTATATGTCTGCGTTCGAGTCAAGATTCTTAAACACGCGTGATGAAGTTTTCTCGAGGATAGATACAAATTATGATCTGGAACCTGTTACGGAAGGTAGCACTGAAAGCTTGGTCTTATCTGCGGTAATTATAACCCTATGCAAGTGTGTTATTAACCCTATCTTGGAACATGAAGGATCTCAATATAGACTTCGGCTAGTTCCCGGTGATTGTGAACATGTCTACCAGCATAACGATATGCCATGCAGAAAGGACCCCGGCATTCCAGTTGATAGCATCAACCTTCAGGGAATATCAGATGGCATGCTTGATATACCATTGGTCTTCCTCATATACTACGACTGCGATATCAATCTAATTGATGCTTTCAATGGCCAGTATTGGCTAATGCTGATGAATGAATTGAGGTATTACCTGGTGACCTATAAAGTTCGCAAGTTTATTGTCACCACCTATTATGAGACGTTCCTAATCGAGTTTACCGACTACAAAGATCAAGAACTGCATTACGAGTTTTATTTTCTACAAAGAGATGATACTGACCCTACAGTAAGGCAGGCGATAGCGTCCTTTTTACTTCTCAGCATAGAGGTTTCTTTAGAACAAACAGAGAGGATCATCGGCCAAATACTGGCTGAGAAATCTCTATATTCCATATTTCCTAGAACAGAAACTCAGAAACTTGTTGTTAGCTCTGCTAAGACGCAGGCTCTTCCTGTGACTGTGAGACCAAAATCTGATAACCTTATGGAACATATCAAGCGCTGTACAGGTAGAAGGGAAGGTTGTATCATATACACCAGACATTTGACTGAGCCTCCTGAAGAGATTCGTATAGTTGACAAGACGCCTAACACAGTAACCAGACTTATTAAACTGTTTGGCACTATTGTTATTGAAAAGATATTTTTAACCGTGGTAGTAGATGGGGTCAATCTACTCAAGAATGAAACCGATGCTTATAAGAAAATGGAGCATCTTCAAGGATCGGCTATTCCACACTTTTATGGAGAAGTGTGCGATAATAATAATGACCGTGGTATTCTGATTGAATATCTTGAAAGATACAAATCGTTAGATAGCTTTGTGAAGGACGTAAGATGTAAGAGCCGCGAACGTATGTCTGAGAAGGAGGAAGTGCAGTTTTTTTACTCAATTGATGACTTGGGGAAGTCAGTTAAAGATAGATATCAATTGATTCATGAATCTCATGTCATTCACAATAACGTTTCACTTGATAACATATTTGTGAACGGTTGCAATGATATCGTTATTACAAGTTTCGAAAAATGCTATCCCTATTTAAAGCACTTCGCTCGGCATACTGACGATTGGGCTAAGGTTTATGATTTGTTGGTAAGCCTGGATCCAAGGGGGTAATTGCGCAAGCATGAGATTACCTTAACGCTTGCATATAAAAACGTCACGTTCACTGATAGTAACAATCATCGTTCTCGGCAGGAACAGGCTCATCTGGAAGCAGTTTAAGTTTCTAAATACTGAATTGAAACAAATTACAGGCGAACTAGAACTATTTGCTTTCTAGTAATTTCGATTACTTAGGCATAGGAATAGTCGCATTTGGTTTTGACGGACTGGGCTCGATGCCACCTGTTTCGGAGCGTGCGTTTCCGATCGGCTGCTCTTGATTAAGGTTGCAGGAGGCAAACACGACGAACTTACTGCTGTCGCTGACTTGTAAGTAGTCGTATTATTTCTACATTACTTTAGGATGTCTTTCGAAAATTGAGATATAAAATTGAAAAAGTTCTCCATCAAGTCGACCAACAATTTTGGCCCATTTATCATTTGTCTCCTGCCTTACCATATCTATCTTCAATGTATTCTCTCTGTTTCTGTTTCCTTCTTAAAGAGATTGTTTGAATTATTAGCGTCTTATCCGTATAGGATATTGTTACGGGTCTTCGTCGCAGGCGAGTATGCCACGTAATTCCTGATCCTGCGAAGGAAAATATTTAAAGACTTGTATCACCTCATTTATATCTCTTAGATCTTCAGGCTTTAATACATTTTTATAATTGATTGATCATCTCGGTGTAACTCACCAGTACATTCATTAATCTCTCCAGAAACTCTGGAAAATGCACATCTTACATTCAGTGCTACAGTCTCTGTTCACATGACCCGGCTGAACATGATTACTATATTTCTTTCTCTTCCGTACTCCAAGTATCCACTCTTAATAGAAGCAATATATTATCAGAGCGTTATATATATTTGACGGTCTGAACGCTTATATATCACATCCGCCGGAGACAGACAGATGGACAGGGTCCAGTGCGGTTTAGGGTTCAGGGGTTGCGCGCGCGGATACACTGGAAAAAATTGTGGACGCGCCACTAGAGAACTAGAAGAAGACAAAGGCGAGTTGAACGAAATGATTGAGAAGAAGAATGCGATTCGTTGTGCTGGTGCCGACTGTGGCAAGGATGCTGGTACGTTGAAATGTCCTACGTGTTTAAAGTCAGGTATTGATAGTTATTTCTGCGACCAGACATGCTTCAAGCGGAATTGGAGTGCCCATAAAGCTATTCATCCGCAGAAGGCTGGCAGCCAGACGACTAGTGACGGTACTGCTATTGGAGGCACTCCAGATGCGTATAATCCGTTCCCAGAGTCTGTGTATACTGGTACCCTTCGTGCGTGTTATCCATTAACTCCCCGGCGAACCGTCAAGGAATCGGTTGTGCTGCCAGATTACGCCCTGGATGGCCAGCCTCGTGCCGAGCAGTCGGTTGGAAGAAATACTCATATCAAGGTCAACGATGCTAAAGAGAATGTGAATATGAGGAGATTGGGTGTGCTGGCCCGAGAAGTGTTAGATATTGCCGCCGCTGCTGTGAAGCCCGGCATCACTACTGATGAGCTAGATGCCATTGTACACCAAGCGTGTCTGGAGCGAGACGCATATCCCAGTCCCCTGAACTACTATAACTTCCCCAAGTCTGTATGTACGAGCGTTAACGAGGTTATCTGCCACGGTATCCCCGACAAGTACGTTCTTAAGGACGGCGACATTATCAACCTGGATGTCACTCTATATAAATGGGGTGTATACAGCGATTTGAATGAGACCTATTATGTTGGCGACAAGGCCAAGGCCGATCCAGACACGGTTCGTTTAGTTGAGACGACGCGTGAAGCGCTTGATCTGGCCATTGCCACTATCAAGCCCGGCACCTTGATCCGAAGCATTGGAGATGTCATTGAAAAGCACGCAAAGGCCAACAAAGTTTCAGTTGTCCGCAGCTATATCGGACATGGAGTCAACGACCTGTTCCACTGTGCGCCGAACGTACCTCACTGTAAGCTTTTCCCGGGCTCTGCCCAAACCCGTAGCTCCGCTTCGCGGAGATTATGATGATGGTGATGAGAACTGTGACTAACAGAATTGCAACAGATGGCAAGAACAAGGCCATTGGTGTGTGCAAGCCCGGTATGACCTTCACTATAGAGCCCATGCTGTGTCTTGGTACATACCACGACAAACGCTGGCCCGACAACTGGACCGGTGTTACTGTAAGTATCCCTCAATGTCGTTGCTCGCGATGCGAGCACAATGAACATCTGCCCATGCCCGGTCCACCTTACAAAAGATTGAGGAGGGGAGGCTCAAAATGGACAGCTTCTAACAGATACAGGCTGATGGAAAATACAGCGCTCAGTTCGAGCATACTCTACTGGTGACCGACACTGGTGTGGAGGTCCTCACCGCCAGAAATGTGTCATCTCCAGGAGGACCTGTGCCTAGAATCTGATTGGCACCACCGTCCCGTTGTGATTAGAGCATGTATAATTATAGTATTCTGGGCCCTGTCGATATGAAGAGGTTTAATATTTATTATGTTCTGGGCTTTTCTCTCTTCTTGCTGCTGGGTGCTCCCGTATCTCCGCGTACGACCGCCCCGATCAGTCGTGTCTAGCTCCCCTGAGATACTGATAATTAAGCTCTTCCTAACCTGTCCGCAGGCAGGGTATCAGGGTACATAAGGCAGGAGTCAGGGACTGGCGCGGCGTAGATCGGAGCCACTGCCAGGCTCTGCTCGGACCCGTCGTGCTCACTTCGCGAGCTGCTGGGTGCCGGGTCTACCGCTGCCCGCCGATGACGGAGGGAGATATTCAGGAGCAAAAGCAGCCTTGGACGCGCCTGCTGTACCTTACGTTAGTATAACTCCCAATGTACCGCCGCTCTCGCTCCACGAACATAGCCTATTTCAGTATTATTTTTACCCCTTTAGATCATCAATTGGAGATAAAAACAACCCCTTAAATAAATCAATCTTTGTCTGACTGACCTCTGTAACAAGTTAAGCGGACCTGTGAGGGTAGATTTCCGAGTATTTTCTTCTCAGTCAATCGAGAACATCGATATTTCTTTTCATTCTTCTTTCACTTTTATCAAGGTGAGCAGTTAGAAATATCGAAAGAAAACAGGTTCTTTGAGCAGATACTACAGAAGGTTTACAAAATTCCACCTCTTTGCTTCACGTTCTCATTTTTTTAAGGTTATTACCGGTATAACAACATTCCATTCTCAGCGTTGTTGATGAAACTTTAAAGTTCAGCTTCTAAAATATTATATAGACCCTTTTAGACTCCCTGATCAGTAACACAGCCATTATTAGACTTTTTACAACTACCAGAGCCTTGAACTCTCAAGATTGAGTTTAAGAATTAGTGTGGTCACACTTTTACTCGATAACTCTCCCGCATTCCTGTTTTCCGTTCTCGGTCCCGTCTACGGGTTCCATCGTCCGTAGTACCCGTTCACCACATTACTGCTGTCTGCTACAACATTCATCACTACTACTACTACCACCTTCACTCAAATACCCATTTCGCTATGACTACTACTGCTTCTAGTACGTTCCGTGGATCAAGAGGCTCACCACCTTCGACCGGGTTACCCCCGCTTCCCTCATCTCCTCGAGACCGACTGTTATTTCCTTCTTCGTATACTTCTATTTCATCGTCTCCTAACTCGCCTCGTTCTATCCATGAAGAAGCATCAGCAGCAATAGCAGCAGCTGTTGGCTATTCCGCTAACACCGCTACTGCTACTACCACCAGGCTATCTGCTAGTCTCCTGCCGCATGACGCCTATTCAGGAAATGGAATGGTATTCACCACTGCCCCTGATATCAATAATACAAATGGACCTCCAAGAATTGCTCAGTTACCAAGAACCAGTGCCATTCATCTCAGCCCATTAAGTGCTTATTTTCCATTAGAATCGAGTAACATCACTCCGCCAGTCATCACTACAAATATCGTGGTGAACCCATCTGGCAGTATATCTGTCAAGAGTGACAACAAGAGCACATCGTCATCTTCATCGACGTCTCGATCTCTTTCTTTATCTTCGCGCCATAAAAACAAAAAGAAGCTGGGTATTGTCCCTCCGTCATCTTCATTTATTAGCCAGCGTAGAACTTCTACTTCTAGTTTTGTACAAACTCCACTATCAGCTGGCCCACTAGTTTCATCGCCAACTAGTACTATTAGTTCCTGGAGACCTCATACACCACCACCGATCCCACAGCCGCAAGCATCAATGGCATTTTCGTCAGGAACTGCTGGACAGAATTGGCAGACCCCTCCTCCTTCAGGGCAGCAACATCAACACGTCCTGCGTACTACTCCTACCAATGCTACTGTCGACAACGACAATATGAACAGCCGTTTGTTAAGTCCTGTTACGACTGCCTCGGCTGCTACCGGTCCTACCATTAGTGCTACCAAGTTCTTATCCAATCTCACTAAATCGCCTCACTCTAATAAAGAAGCTTTGAAGTCAGTTGCTATTCATGCTAAATTTTACCAAGAAACAGAAGTTCAATACAAACTTAAGCTATTAATGTCTTCAGCTCATAAATTCGACGAAATAATGGAATTCGGATTTCCTATGGAACTATCAAAACATGACTTGATACAAATTAGTGAGTATGGATTGGCTGATACATACGACTGTAGTGTTGTTGATGCGCGTCCTCCAACATGGAAAGCATCTGGATCTCCGGTGTCATCTGCATCTGCGTCGTCTTATAAGCCTGGACCTCCATCACGACAAAGAGAGTTATCGCCGGCACCTCCAATGCCCCCTCTTAGTATGATAGAAAATACAACCACCAAAGCTAGCGCGAGCTCAGGCAAACGATCACTTGATATTTCCATCTCCACCGCAACCGATATCACTACCACTAGTCTTCCTCTCAGTCCTTACCCGTCGTCAGCGCCTCCAACTTCAACCTACTCACCCACAGCACCTTATTCGGACAACCGTGAAATGACTCTCAAAATCACCCTCACCCCAGCATCTATGCGCGCTGATGAAGAAACTATCTACGGATGGCAGCGTGACCATATAGACTCGGGAACTATCAGAAGTTTCAAAAGCCTCGCCAGCGGTGATAATGCTGGTGAGTCTGATGCATATGAACAGCAACTACTACCACCTCTTGTCAACTATCCAAATCTGGCCTTCCCCGAAGGCCCCTCAATCCAACCGTACTCTACTGCTTCATCTTCCATCAACCAGGAATCGTCTTTCATCCCTGCTGGTGGTCTTGGCGGCGACGTCTCTTCGAAGAAAATAGTCAAACGTGTCTTCGGTAAGCTCCGTCGCCAACGTACTACAAACGCAGCCCTCATGATAACCTCCTCCGATCAATACTAACGAACTTCTTGCTTACTATTTAATGCTCTATTTATCTTCGCTTCTTAATATTAATATGATCTCCTCTTTCCCCTTTGCTGCCTCTGGTGCTGGGCTCCACCCAGATCCGTAGCTTCACAGAAAATCGTGATGCAGTGCCATCTCAATAAGAAGGAATTAAGCGATCGGCGGACCCTAGTCACCACTGGCAGAGCTAGGACTCACAGACAAGCATGGCATCCAGTATCGCTAGGGGGATTAACGGAACGGCGTTCGGGTCTGGATTGAGCACCAGTGAAGGCAGACCAGGAGGTCCAAACACGTTAACGCTCTTTATTATTAACTGATTCGAATGATATTCAATTGCATCTTCCATCCGGTCGCAGTCCATAGCGGTTCAGCTACTGGTATAGAACAAGGGGCCTGATCTCACTGATGGCAAACGTTGGAA
This sequence comes from Sugiyamaella pinicola, assembly GCA_030565085.1. Lineage (NCBI taxonomy): Eukaryota > Fungi > Ascomycota > Dipodascomycetes > Dipodascales > Trichomonascaceae > Sugiyamaella > Sugiyamaella pinicola. The sequence goes on from JAJMAW010000191.1 coordinate 8,040, forward strand.
CCGTTCTCCTTCTTCTGCGGTAATCATGCTTTCTCTATTGCAACTCTGATCGACTGTAAACCTGGGTCTTGCATGTGATCCATATCGGTGGGTGGAGAACATCTCCATTGTATATAATGTGGAGTCGATGAAGTGGAAGCGACAGGATCATTTCTTGTAACCAACCTTAATCGGGAATAGAGCAGGTGGGATGAAATCTCGTTTCCAGTTGAAGTACAAACCTTGACGGCGCTCCTTTAATAACTTCAGTGTCTAAACTAATGTGACTGTTACTCTGCTCTCAACAGATAAGTAAACGGTAACTAATCGTACTAGAAAGCAAATAGTTCTAATTCGCCTGCAATTTGTTTCAATTCAGTATTTAGTTATATATTAAATATTCAAGAGTAAAGTTAATAACCGCTATAAACGTACTCCCTTGGATCCAGGCTTTCCAATAAATTATAAACCTCAGCCCAGTCGTTAGTACGCCGAGCGAAGTGCCTTAAATAGGGATAGAATTTTTCGAAACCTGTAATAACGATATCATTGAAACCGTTCACAAATATGTTATCAAGCGAAACGCTGTTGTGAATGACATGAGATTCATGAATCCATTGGTATCGATCTTTAATAGACCTCCGCAAGTCATCAATCGAGTAAAAAAACTGTACTTCCTCCTTTTCAGACATACTTTCGCGGCTCTTACATCTTACGTCCTTCACAAAGCTATCTAACGATTTGTATCCTTCAAGATATTCAATTAAAATACCATGGTTATTATTATTATCGTAAACTTCTCCATAAAAGTGTGGAATAGTCGATCCTTGAAGATGCTCCATTTTCTTATAAGCATCGGTTTCATTCTTGAATAGACTGACCCCATCTACTACCACGGTTAAAAATATCTTTTCAATAACAATAGTGCCAAACAGTTTAATAAGTCTGGTTACTGTGTTAGGCGTCTTGTGAACTATACGAATCTCTTGAGGAGGCTCATTCAAATCTCTGGTGTATATGATACAACCTTCCCTTTCACCTGTACAGCGCTTGATCTGTTCCATAAGACTATCACATTTTGGTCTCACAGCCACAGGAAGATCCTGCGTCTTAGCAGAGCTAACAATAAGTTTTTGAGTTTCTGTTCTAGGCAATATTGAATATAGAGACTGCTCAGTCAGTATTTTCCTGATGATCTTCTCTGTTTGTTCTAAAGAAACCTCTTTGCTGCGAAGTAGAAAGGACGCTATCGCCTGCCTTACTGTAGGGTCAGTGTCATCTCTTTGTAGAAAATAAAACTCGTAATGCAGTTCCTGACCATTGTAGTCGGTAAACTCGATTAGGAACGTCTCATAATAGGTGGTGACAATAAACCTGCGAACTTTATAGGTCACCAGGTAATACCTCAATTCATTCATCAGCATTAGCCAATACTGGCCATTGAAAGCATCAATTAGGTTGATATCGCAGTCGTAGTATATGAGGAAGACCAATGGTATATCAAGCATGCCATCTGATATTCCCTGAAGGTTAATGCTATCAACTGGAATACCGGGGTCCTTTCTGCATGGCATATCGTTATGCTCGTAGGTATGTTCACAATCACCGGGAACTAGCCGAAGCCTATTCTGAGATCCTTCATATTCCAAGATAGGGTTAATAACACACTTGCATAGGGTTATAATTACCGCAGATAAGACCGAGCTTTCAGTGCTGTCTTCATCCGTAAAAGGTTTCAGATCATAATTTGTATCCATCCTCGAGAAAACTTCATCACGCGTGTTTAAGAGTCTTGAGTCGAACGCAGACATATACATTTGATGAAACTGGTGGTAACTCAGTTGAGTAGCATTGTACCAATGTCGGCAAATACATGAACTCTCAAGTGCTGATTCACGTCGTTTGTAACTAATAGCGTCTTGCAATCGAAATGACAGATAAACTATGGCGGCTCGCTTTGACCATGGCATACCGTACCAATCTTTCCCCGATCTAGCTCTATGCTCTGTAGCAAATAATCTGGCTACATTATTAGGTGGACCTTCTGCTGTTTTTTCTTTAATATACACTTCTGCATTAGCATTCATCCTCCTTAGTCTCTTTTCCTGTTGGATCTCGTTTCTATACACCATTCTTTCATACTCAATTCTAAACTCGCTCCACCGTCTCACATATTCCTGCACTTCTGGTCGGTGATCATTTCTGTCAGGCAGATGTTCGACCATTCCTTCGTCGACTTCTACAAGTTCTTTGATTATTATGCCTTCTGTATCGAACCCTATCTTCCACTTAGTTGGGTGAACATATACTTCAGGAGAGTTTTCACCGTGCTTGGGCGCGGAATCCTCTGTATCTGATTCTAACTCCATAACTTCTGTAATAACGATGTTTTCATTTTGAAACAGGGTATTGTATTCATAGAATTCTGGATTTTCGTCTGTTTCATCTTTCATTTCAATAGGTTCTTCACCTATCATAGTTCCGTATTCAAACCTTACTCTCTTCCACCGAGTCGGACATTTTCCAGTACTTTTCTCTCCCGTTCCACCTCGAAGATCATTCCTATCTGATTCAATAGGTTTCTTCACCGCTGTATTTCTGACCTTATCATCTTCATCATATTCGAGTTCTATCCATTCTTCACCTGCCATAACCCTTTCATTGTTTCCATAGTCAGGCACCTCCGATGTTTCAACTACCATTTCATACAAGTTGGCGTTCGTTGGTGCTGAAGATATTTTCGGGCTCTCTTTCTTTCTCATGCTAGTATTGATAGTGTAAGGCTGGCAATGCAAATTTATGGACCTGAAGAACAGATAGGACGTCCTGATCAGTCGGTTACTCGGCATAATACAAGATAACTGAGAATAAAGCCCTATATTCAAGTGAAATAGCCCTGGCTGAGCCCGTTGACCGAATGTGCACATCTAAATTATATATAGAAGCCGTAATGAATTTATTATTCGGCCGATTATGTAAAGACATAGAGGCCAGAATCGTTTGGTGAGGTAATATAAATAATACTATTGAATTTTTTTTTGTTTTTGCGCCAGCCTATAATCTCAAATCTACCTTCGCAAGCGTGCCGTAAACCTTCTCCCATTCCTTACTCCACTGGTCGAGGTGCTGTAAAAAGTCAAAGCATTTTTCGAAACTTGTAATAACGATATCATTGCAGCCGTTCACAAATATGTTATCAAGTGAAACGTTATTGTGAATGACATGAGATTCATGAACCCGTTGGTATCTAGCTGTAGTTGACTTCTGCAAGTCATCAATTGAGTAAAAAAGCTGCACTTCTTGCTTTTCAGACATACTTTCGCGGCTCTTACATCTTACGTCCTTCACAAAGCTTCCTAACGATTTGTATCCTTCAAGATATTCAATCAGAATACCACGGTTATTATTATCGTACACTTCTCCATAAAAGTGTGGAATAGTCGATCCTTGAAGACGTTCCATTTTTTTATAAGCATTGATTTCATTCTTGAGTAGATTGACTCCATCTACTACCACACGTAAAAATATCTTTTCAATAACAATAGCGCCAAAAACTTTTATAAGTCTAGTTACTGTGTTAGGCGTCTTGTGAACTATACGAATCTCTTGAGGAGGCTCATTCAAATGTCTGGTGTATATGATACAACCTTCCCTTTCACCTGTACAGCGCTTGATCTGTTCCATAAGACTATCACATTTTGGTCTCACGGCCACAGGAAGATCCTGCGTCTTAGGAGGCTTAACAGCAAGTTTTTGAGTTTCTGTTCTAGGCAATATTGAATATGGAAACCGTTCAGCCAGTATCTTGCTTACAATCTTCGCTACTTGGTTTGAAGAAATTTCTGTACTGCTAAGTATAAACGCCGCTGTCGCCAGCCTTACTGTAGGGTTTGTATCATCTCTTTGTAGAAAATAAAATTTGTAATGAAGTTCGCGATCAATGTACTCAGTGAACTCGATTAGGAACGTCTCATAATAGGTGGTGACAATAAACTTATTAACATTATATGTTAACAAGTAATATCTCAATTCATTCAACAGCAAGACCCAGTACTGGCTATCGAAAGCATCAACGAGGTTAATTCGAGCTTTGTAGTATATAAGGAAAATTAGTGGGATATCAATCGCACTATTAGTGATGCTATGAAGGTTTATGCTGTCGACAGGAATATCTGGGTCTTCTGGGCAGGGCTCATCTGCATGGTCAATGGCATGTTTGCAAACACCTGGGACTAATCGGAATCTAGTTTCAGATCCTTCATGATCCAAGATGGGGTTCAGAATACGGTCGCATAAAGTCATAATGACGGCAGATAAAATCCCACTATCAACGGGCCCAGTGTGCGGATCCGAATCTTCATCGGGACCATCTAGCTTCGAGAAATCCTCGTCACGCGTGTTCGAGAGCCTTGACTCGAATTGTGACAAATATATGTCATGAAACTGGCAGCAGTTCAGTTGAGTAGGATTGTACCAATTTTTCCAAGAAGCTCCAGCCGTTAAATGACGTACACGCCGATTTTGAGTAATAGCAACTTGTAATCGAAACGATAAATAGATATTTGCACCTCGCTTTGACCACGGTCTATCATACCAATCTATGCCTGTTCTAATTGTTCGTTCTAAATGAAGTAGGCCTTCTAGATTGTTTGTTGCACCCTTTTCTAATCTTTCCCACACGAAAAGCTCTGCCCTGCATTTCTTTTCCATCTCGCGATATTTCTCTTGATTTCTGACGATATCTCTAACCCGCATATCTTCACAGCTAAAGACAAATCTCTCCCACTGGCTCGCATATTCTTTTCTTTCATAAGGTATCCTAGTCATAGTCCTGCTGGTCATTTTATCCAATTCCGGGGGTTCTTCGATAATCATAGTTGCTGTGTCGAATTCGACCTTCCGCTGTGTAGGAGCACGTTTCGATTGAGGGGAATCTAACTCCAGCTCTAAAACTTCTTCAACTGTCACACTTTCACTCTGAAAGAGCGTTATGTACTCAGTTCTTGTATTCTCTGTTGATGGTTTGTCTTTCTGATTTTTCTTTTTCTTTTTCTTCTTTTTTTTCTTTTTGATACTAGTTCCATGAGAATGGTCGTACCCAAGCTCTTCAGCTTCTGCACACCTCCCAGAAGCTTCTGTAACCGCCTGTTTCATACACTCCATAGGATCTTCAACTGTCCCTCTGTCTTTCCTTCTCGAGTCGAGTCCACCAGCAGCTTGTTCCAAGACCACAGTTTTTTCAGCAGCCATAGTGCCAACCTCAGTGCAAGCTTCAAGTCTGTAAAAATAATCCTCTTTTAGAGGGCTATCTTGCGAAAGTTCTCTTTTCCTTCTTATATTTTACTTAGAAGGCTTTGATGCTATATACTTGTTGTTTATTTTATGGACTTAATCTCTCATTCTGGTTTCAGCCGTACACTCCATATTATATCATACGATATCGGTCTATCCTATTTTATTTATACAACAGTTTAATACTCTAAAAGTATTAAACCCTTAAGAGATACTAAATGCATCGCATGCATGCAGCTGATCGTAATTTTTTTTTATATATTTATTCTTATATCAGTATACACTATTAAGATGTCTGCAAAAAGTGGCTTTTATATGTATTGTTACCAGGCTATTTCCATGCAGGATTTGCCTAGCAGTGTGCATCAGGGTGCTTGAAGAAGTTGATGAGGTCTGTGAGACCTCTCGCTTCACCAAGTACCATGCGAAGATTGCGTCCACTTTGTGTCCGCAATTCTTTCGCTACATCCTCATTGAGGATGCACTCAAGGAGGA
>JAJMAW010000192.1:0-13341 GCA_030565085.1 Sugiyamaella pinicola
ACCCGATACACACATTGCAACACTTCATTGTAACTCTTGGAGTTAATCTTTAAGTAAGTTACTATCTGTGAATGAGCATGTCTATTTGAATGATACCTCTGATCACCTGACAATGGTTTCGCAGGCCACATGGATAAGTACTCCGGATTTCATGCGGATATGTGATTCAGCCGTGTGACTTCGGAAACACTCCTGACAACTGTACGATATAAGCCGTACCACATCCTTATCTTATCAGCCATGAGTCAATCAACTGACGTGTGTATTATACAACTGCCATTGCAAAACACACATTGATTTGATATAGACGTACTGCAAGACTCTTATTTTTTATTGTATTATCTTTATATGTCTCTCTAATCACAGCCATACTAGAAACTCCAGTTGTTGTACTATGCAGACTAAGTCAAGTCCAATGGCAACAACAAATTATTCTGTAGTAAGAGATTCTGCTCGGCCTTATTCACGAGATGGGCTCTTGAAAAAGTGAACGATGCACAGAGAGTGGAAGGCGAAGTGCCATGGTGTAAATCATTCTTTTCTCTATACAATCGAGCCGCATATATACGCGGCGTGAATTTTAACGCCGCGCAAATTCACAGCGTGGCCTTCGACAGGCGAGTACTATCGTGAACTAGCGGAACAACGTCGCGCGATATTTTCACTTCTCGGCTTGTGTAAATTAAATTACAACGGTCAATTCAGGAATTACCACGCGTCAGTCGGAAAAATGGTGAGTTGATTGAGGTGGAAGACGTTTTAGAGTGACATGCTCTTCGCGTTTGGATAGTTTGGATAGGCAGTGATAGCCAGCCAGCCAGTGGGAAAAAACAACAAACTAACATCACCCAGGTCGTGTTAGCAGCTTCTATCTGTACTCGAGGAGGCAAAACCATTTTGTCTCGGCAATTTCGTGATTTACATAAAGACCGAGTAACTGCATTGCTGGCCAATTTCCCCAAACTGACTCAGTCTGGTACTCAACATACCACTGTAGAGGATGACAATGTTCGTTATGTATACCAACCAGTGGAAGAACTGTATGTTGTATTGATTACCAACCGCCAATCCAACATATTACAGGATATTGGCACTTTAAGACTGTTGGCTCAGATTGTCACTTCTACAGTTCGAACCAGTGATGAGAGAGAGATCTTGGACAGTGCTTATGATTTATTGAGCGCCTTTGATGAAGTTGTTACATTGGGATATAGAGAGAATTTGACACTACCCCAGATCAGAACATTTTTGGAAATGGAGAGTCATGAAGAGAAGATCCAAGAGATTATTGAGCGGAACAAAGAATTGGAGGCTGCAGAAGAGCGCAAGAAAAAGGCGAAGCAGCTGGAAATGCAGAGACGAGAAGTATCTAGAAGAGGAGCAACTAATAATCCTGGTGGCGCTGGATATGGAGGCGGCATAGGTAATGGTGGTGGTAGTGGTGGGAGCGGCATTGGGTCTGGGTTTGGCAATAGCAATTCTTTAGCATCCAATAATTTCTCATCCAACAATGCTAGCAATTCATCCATCTATAATAACTCGGATTATGACAATGGAAGCAGTAAAAAGACATCATCTTCATTCAAAGGCAAAGGATTACAATTAGGAGCAAAGAAGGGTGCTTCTGGATTCCAATCTGAGTCAAGTCCGTTGATGAGTGGCCAGGAAGATGACCTATTAGAATATAAACAAAAGCCATCACCAGCAGCTAATGCGGCCGGGCTTGCTGCTAGTACTCGAGCTGCAACAGTTTCTACTTCCTCTCCCCATCGGCCTGCATCAGCTGTGAGCGATAACCAAGGCGTGGAAATTACAATTGCCGAGGGTATTAGTGCCACGCTCGGTAGAGACGGTTCGGTCATCAATTCTGAAGTCAAGGGTCACCTGAATCTTCGCATTGCGGACCCCAATCTCGCGAAAATCAAGCTTCTCACCACCACAGAGGGTCAGGATGTTGGTGCGCAATACAAGACCAACCCCAATGTAGATAAAGCGAAATTCTCACAACAAAAGACAATTGCAGTGCGTGACCAATCTCGTCCCTTCCCCTCGAACAACCAAGAAATTCCTGTTTTGCGATGGAAAATTAATGGAAAACCCGATGATAACCAATTGGTTCCCGTCACATTCAACTGCTGGTTTGCGCGGTCTGATCCAGGATTCTTTGACGTCACTATTGAATATGAATTGAATCCTCTATTCACCGAGACTCTAGACAATCTCGTAGTAACCATTCCACTTGTTTCGTCTAATGCGCATGTATCTGATGCTTCTCTCGTTTGGGACCAGTTTGATGACCATCTCGAGTGGATTGTTCCTGTCATTCAACCGGGAACAGATCAAACGTCGGGCAGCTTTGAGTTCACCGCCGAAGCTGATTCCGAAGAAGACTTCTTCCCCATGAATGTCACCTTCAAAGTCAAGGACTCGCTTACCACGCTTGGCAAGGTCGATGTCACTGATGCCGTATCTGCTTCTGATGAAAGTATCTCCATTCCATTCCAGAAGCGCATCGATGTTTCTTCCGATACATACACAATAAGTTAGAAAATTATATATATAATATCGACATTTATGTTCTTCTTCCCCGCTTCTGCCTCCGGCGACCGGGCGCAGACACCAACGTATGGACTCAAGTGAAACAAAAATAAATAAGAATAAATAAAAACGAGCTAAAAGTACAAATGTTTTCCTGGCAGGGCAAGTTCAAATGTGCAGTTAATATTGCTTGCTTTAGCCAGTGTGATGAGTTCTTTCAGTATTGTTTCATACGGAGGTTCGCAAGTAGAAGACTCTGACTTGACGTGGGTGATTACAATCTTGATGGATTCGAGCGTACGGTTTGTTGTTGAACACGATCCAAGGTATGATAGCTCTTGGATTAAATAGGCTGGCTTCAGGTGTCCATAGAGAAGCTCATCAGGTCGAGAATTGCTATACGAACATTCGATAAAGATACCTTTTAGAAGATTTCGGTCTAACAATGGCGCCGCGTCGTTCCAAACAGCTCGGTTCCTTGGGTTAGACGAGACTGAATCAGCTTCTACATCTCCAAACACAAGTATAACAGAAGAATGTTCTGTCTCCTGAATGAAATAAGCTGCACTATCGTAAGACAATGAATGTGTTACAACCGCCTCAGAATATGAGGTTGTTGTTGTCGAACAAGAAGACACAAACGATGATGGCGACGTTGATATGAATGAAGAAGGAGATGATGATGGCGAAGTAATCACTGCTGTTGTTGGTGGCGAATGTGATATTGCTACAGAAGAAGCGTTTGGCTGTTTCTCCATCACTCCACATACTTGATGGTTACCATGAGATATTGGATATGCAGCGACCGACAGTCCCTTGGCCATCTGAGGGTATATCCTAGTGGCATTTAACCTTTCCAAGTAAATAGAATACCCATCCTTCAAGACGGTACGATTACCATATCTATCAATAGACTCATTCGTCAAATTGGGCCATATTGATCCGTTAAAAACGTTCTGAACAAGACTGTCGATACAGTGAGGCAGCGCAGCCACCATTTTTGGCGACTCGGGACTGAAACATACACTGTTGAGTACCAATCCAGCAATATGATCCATGTGCTGATGAGTAAGACATATTCCAGACACTAGTTCGGTAAGTATGTGATGAGCGTTGGCATTCATTTTCGAATACGGAAGTTCATTCAGCGGGAATATCAGTGCTGTTTTGTCGTCTTCCAAAATACTCAAGATGCCCGACAAAAGACAACCTGCGTCTATTGCCAGCAACGACCCTTTATCGGATAATTTTGTACTTGTTGACTTAACTAAATACGATGAGTTGTGTCTATCTACAGGCCCTCCAGACGATCCTAAAACAATCACTTCAAGTCCAGGAGCCGGCACGCGAGGAGGTATAGGGCGAGGCATAACTTCCTCTTCCATACTGATTGTTATTGTTCCTGAACCGCTGTTTGCCAATGAAAGATATTGCGAAATATAACAAAGTGCTCATGAACAATCTATCATCTGTCTCAGGAACACAAACTGAAGAAGATAGTGGTTCTTGCAACTTCTTTTTTCGTTTCTGTCGTGCTGTTCGTTTGTTCGTCCGTTCCTGATTCCTGTTCTCTGAAATCCCAGTAATAAAATGTGTTCTATTATTAACTTTAAATTTTACCTCCGGCAAGAAATATTAAAATAGAAATAGAAATTTAATTCAAGCTTCACCGTTGCTTTTTCGCTATCAACTCGCACTCTTCTGACAAGTACGATTATTCCTGTTATTGAGAATTCCTATCGCCATCACCACCAATATATATTTGATTTCTCCACCTTAATAGTTAGAATGAGACGATGCAGTCCTGTCTGCATAACAAGCACAAGTTCGTGGTAAGGGCAATTTAATTTAACATTAAATCAGGAGAAAAAACATTCGACGCCTTGAATCGAAGCATTTATTTTAGGACTTGTGCAGAAGAATATTATGTACCGATCAAAAAGCTATTGATCTGGACCGTAAGGAGACGGAATAGAAGTAAGGAAGAAATGGGGCATCAGCATCGACAGCAGCCATTGAAGCGGACTGGATTTCCGATAAGAAGAAAAATGACAATGAGCAGGAAAGTAGCTTCTTTAGTTTAGTATGATTTCTTTGTTGGAGGTAAAAATAGTATTAGAGTCTGACAAGGCCAGGTGATATTAGGTGTCAATATCAATTACTAGCGCCGAGCTACGGGTCTGGGCAGAGCCCAGCCGCCGGAGGTGAGAGGGCGAGGTGACATTTGTAGATGACTCGCTCGTATTTTGACATTTTGCACTGGATCTACTGTTTCAGGTGCTGCTGATCTTATCAAAGGATCTCAGGGTGTATGTCCTTCTATATCTACGCGCATCGGTCGCTAGACACCTCTTGTCTATATCTCCTGTAAAGGTAATAAGTTAATTATTTCATAATTTCAGATCTGACATCATCTCTTTACGGAAATGGAAGCACCTCATACGCATAGAAGCATTTTAAGTTATTCTCTTCTTCAGCGTTCAAGGCGGAGAATATTATCAGTTCATCATCAATAAACTGTGTCTTAAACACGCTCTCAGTTTAGCGACTGGCACCGAACCCGAGCGAAGCGAGCTACGGGTCTGGGCAGAGCCCAGCTGCCGGAGGCATGCTCGGGGAACATAAAAGACTGACAACATATTTCTTTCATTAGTTTAACTAACTACTCTCTTTGGGTTCCATAACCACGAATATCTTGAGCAAATCTCCAGCTCATGTCCTCACAACGAAGATTCTTTTCTATCTTGACTCCTGATTCCTTTGTAATGGTAGCGACCGAATATTTATCTATACTGCGAGCATCTCTGTAGAATAAAACCTTCATACACTTGTCAATGGCTGCACGAGCTTGCTGCTCTGTGATGAGTTTCTCGTCACCCTCTTTATCGACTAATTGACGAAGAAGAGGAACAGCAAGGTACGAACCGAATCCTGTGGCAAGAGTCGGGGCAGAGTACGTGACTCCCAACAAATCGACATACGACAGAAATGGCTCTCCATTATCAAACCCTGCAACCAACACTGAATTCCACAATGGATCCATCTTGTTCCGACGATTATAAAACGTTCGAGAAAGATATGAATAGACATGCTTGGCAGTCAACGACTGACCATCGTTATCATAATTCTCATCAATCTCAAGATCTTCAAGATACTTTTCTAAATATTGTAAGTCTGAAATATCTCCACCAATTCCTACAACTGTCTCGCTACCTACGGTGACCAGCCGTTCTTGATTGGTGAATCTTGCCAGTGAACCATACGAAGCTGACGAATTGGTTAGTATTCTTCGCAGAATGGCGATTCTCTATTTCGTTGCTACTCACCTAAATTATCGGCAGCAATAATTACTCCTTTGTCAAATTTGATGCCAATTACACTGGTACCGGTAACTATAGGTTGTTGCGTGTGGACAGTGGGCATTGAAGCAGTGGCGTTGTGAATACTCTTATCATATGCGCCGTAGACGTCGTCACGAGGACGACCCCAGTTGACTTGGTGGTGCTCCATTGTTATATTCTAATTGCCTGTACTGTGCAATTGAGAGGACACTGGTTCGGCGATAATGATAATATATAGAATGATCTTTTAGTCAGTAACGATGCTGCTGGTCATGATGGCAAATGGCCGCCGATTCACTGCTGTAAGCCACGCACGGGTAAGGGTTATCAGAGCCACCTACTAAGAGGCGTATTTTGAATGCGAGCCGCACATCTTCGTGATGAATAGTATTTGAGAGTCCGATCTCATCAATTTAATTTTTTTTTAATTTTGGTTTGAGAAATATAGCTAGACATGGTGCGACTTCGAACTTCTCCTTTGGGACCGATTTGGCCGTGCTTGTAGATATAATGTGAACTATTCCTGAAAAGTGGCTTATAGTTACCACTTCTGGTATATTCACCATGATGCCTTTTTATTTATAATATATTTAATCCTCCTCTACCTTAGTCAATCCAAAAAAAAATCAAAACTGACAAAAATGGATTCTGCAGCAGTACCAGGAAACGATGAAATCAGCATTCTCGCCAGAGAAAAGGAGCTCGATCGCCTCTTTGACAAGCAGTGGCCCCTGATTTTCAGAAAAACCTTTGGATCTGATAACGATGATATTTTAATGGATTCGGTGGATGAACTATCCAAGAAATATCGTCAGTTTCTCATTAATTACCCAAACCAAAACTTTGTCGAATTCCCGTTAGGCAAACTGCATATCCTGGATTTTGTGGGTGCCCTTAATGGCCTATACCCTGCTAAACATTTAAACTATGAAGATAATTGGCCATTGACAGAAATATTTGATAGAAATTTAAGTGGGTTCTATGTCAATGAGAGGTTGGCAACGAATATTTTGGATACCGTTAACCATCCAGAATCTTCGCATAAAGAAATTTGGAAAAGTGTATACAAATTTGTCGGTATTGCCCATTTCAAAGCACTAGCCGAAGATACAAACCATGACTATTTGAAAAAGTATCATGAAGATTCCGATCTAGACGATGTTTCATTGTCTGGTAAAACCAGGTCTGCAATCAGCTCGTTGGATGACGCAGAAAACGTAACTCCAGTCGAAGAACTATATCAGGATAAGTTATTACCATCAATAATAAAACAATCGAGGATATCTGATAGTAGTTCTAATTACACTGCAGTCTCGCCAAGAATTCAAAAGAGAATTAGTTTAACTCAGAGTGTTCTGTACACTGTAGATGAACTGCTTTACAAGCAAACTGGATTATGCGTACGGGGAGAAACTCTCTGGGCCATTCGCAGTCCCGAAGGTACCAGCTATCTACTGCGCGATATTTGGCAAGATGAAGAAGAAGTATATAAAGAGCTTGAACTATATCGCAAAGCCCAGACAAACAAAGTTTCTTACATAGCGACTGTCCTTCACAGTGAAATGGTCACAATACCTCTGGATGGACAGACAGTAGATTCTACATGGTATGGCATAAGGCAAGACCTTTCTATTCCGCTATCAAGAAGGAAACTAGTCAACGTTGATAATGAAGACGGATTAGTGGTTTATCAGAGTAAAAAACCGCCACGCTCATTGGAAGATGTAACTGAATATTATATGCCCAGAAACCCAACTCATTTTCGTCAAGTATTCGAATATATCAAACCACTGAGTCATGCCACAAGCCTTGAAGGTATTTTCTATGGATTCCGAGATGCAATCAAAGGTCATCAAAGTCTGGGTGAGAGTGCCAGCATTTTGCATAGGAACATTACCCCCAGAAATATTATGATTTCGCATGATGAAAAAACAGGCTATTTGTATGGTTTAAATGGCTCTCTTGAATTCCAAGCTTTCAATGGTGCAGGTGAAAGCTGGCAGTGGGGCTACGTCTGTCTAAGAGCTTTTGTAGCTATGGAGCTTTTACACACTAAAGTATACGTTGAACATAACTTTTACCACGATCTGGAGTCGTTTTTCTGGTGTTTTATATGGGAAGCTGTACATAACAATGGACCCGAATCGGCCCGCGAGGAATGTATAGAATTGGATTGCTGGAATGGAATGAATTGTAAAGACCTTCGCCGTGAAAAACTGGCTATTGCAACTAACGATGAATTCTTCGAAGAATTAATGATTCGGAAGGTCACTAGTTTTTTCAGGCCCACCTTGCCTTACCTTCGAAAACTTCGACAGGCAGTATTCATTGAATCTCCTAACTATTATGATCCAAACCTGTACAAATGGATGATTCAAATATTTGACGATGCACTGAAAGACATCGCGCTAGGCGTGATCGCCGATGAAGCAGACGGAGCTGTTTATGATCCTGAACAATCAACGTTTTCTCCGACAGTTCTACCCCATGTTTCACGGGTGAGGTCAACACGCATGTCGCAACAACCAGCTAATAGCGGAGTTCAACGATATCCCAGTTACAACCGACCCGAGTCCGCTGTGGGTTTGCGTTCTTCATTGCTTCCCCAACCTGGACTGACAGATTAAAGGGTATTTCGCTTTCTATAATTCATGAAGTGTATATTATAAGATTTCTAGGTTGGAGTTTTGTGATATGGATCCAGTTCCGGCTACCGCGTTCTGATATATATATATAACGGTCGATTAAGAAATATTGGTAGCTTTATGTGCTCTGATACTGGGAACAAAAATGTGAATAATAGCGTTCAGTTATTATAGGAGGAGTAAGATATAAATGTCATTTATATTATATGTATGAAAAATATGAAATGTCGTAGTAATATTGCCATTTTTTCAGTTTTTTACTTTTGTAGTGTTTAGTGTTTTTGTGTGTTTTTAGTTTTATGGGTTTTAGTATTTTTTGTCGATTGTTTTTCTTTTTTTGTTTTCTGCCTTTTTTTTTGTTTCTTTGAATTTTTGCTTCTATTTTTTTTCGGTTTTGTCGTTTTCTTATTTTTTGTTCTATTTCCTTGAGTCACACGTGTCGTATCGTCGCAAGAGGGCCATGACACTCGAGAAGAGGGATCCTTCTCCGCACCATTGTTAGCGCCAATTGTGGAGTCGGAATCGGTCGGGCCCAACGAAGGGTGGCAGAGGGTGGCAGCTTTTAGGACAAGCAGAAAGATGAGGTGCCCAGTGGTCAAACTCCGCGCCATTATGAGCGCCAATCATGGAGTGAGAGTCGGTTACATCAAACGAAGAGTGACACTTTCGAGGAGCAGCTGGATGAGATAAATGGTGGTCGAAGTCCGCGCTAATGTGAGCGCCGTCTGTGGAGTAAGAATCAGCTGTGTCCTACGAAGGGTGACAGCTTCGGAGGACCAGTATGCGATCCAAACGCAGTCGCATCAGGCTTGAAACAGACCCTGCGCTATCTTGGCAGCGTGTAAACATTGGTCCCAGCAATATGCGTATATGCAGGGTTCAGTATGTCGCACACGTGACTATGTCGCTGCTATCAAGATTATCTGCCAGAGGCTGTCCGAAAAGAGCTGTCATATTTTGATAATAGAAATGAATGCTTAATTAAACTATTCTTATTTTTCTAATACTCACTGCATATTACTGAGCTCCTTATTGTGCCTTCGGCCTTACTCATATGGGTCATATCCACTTAACGTCATTGGAAAGGCCAGCCCTTTCCATAATTTGCTCGTAGTTATGGGCCCTGTAAATTGACAAAGCTGTCATCAACATGGCTAGCTGGCAGTGCCTAATGATGTCCGACATCGCTCACTCGCTTCCCGATGATCGATCCGACATACTCAGTCTGATCCTAAACGTCAGCCACTTTCAGCCGCACTCTTAATCATATCTTATCTCTTACTTCTACTTCCAGACAACCCTACGATATTGTTTACTGAACCCTGCATCTCCCTACAAGCTGATACACGGCTGCCATAGATTATGGGGAATCTGCATGCATCGCGCAAGGCCAGCCGTGCACTGTAACCTAAATAACAGTTCACATTCACATATCTTCTTTTCCTCTCTTCAGCATTGATTGTTGGTATTAGTGCTGTGAGACCGGTATCGAACGAGCTTGACAAACTGTTATTATTGACTGTTTAAGCTTTTGAAGCACTTGTTTTTTCGATTCTCTATCTCTTTTTTTACTTCTTGTATTTGTGGTGTGGTTGTTGTTCACACCAGTGTTTGTTTACCTATTGGCGTAGTTGGTAAATCAGCAAAATAGAAGAAAGTAAAGCTATAGGATAGTAAGTTTTCGTTGATCAACGCTCTGTGTTTAGTTGTGACGTTTACACTACAGCGTAGTTGGTGGATCAATTGTTCTTACTTTTCGAAGGAACGCAAGTTAAGCTCTGTTGCTTGACATTACAGCGGTAGACCGCCCTCTTCACTCTATTATTATTTGGAAAAAAAATTAAAAAAATAGAAAAAAAACTAAAAACTTTTAAAACCTCAAAAAAAAATTACAAAACCACCATGGAACGCCAGACTTCCTCTATCAAGGCTACTAGCCGCTCTATTAACCAAATGAATTTGGCCACCAGCGCCGAGCGCTATGGATTCTCTACCCATGGCAAGACCCCAGCTCTTTTACTTTCATCTCAAGAATCAACTCACTCCAACTCCAACTCTCGCCCCGGCCCCGGCCCCAATTACTCTATCAGCAGACACCCTGGTAAGACCACCCCCTGGTCAGCTGCATCCCCTGACCAGCCAACTCACTCCAATCGCAACTTCCGCCCTGGCCCCAACTACTCTACCAGCAGACACCCTGGTAAGGCCACCCCCTGGTCAGCTGCATCCCCTGACCAGCCAACTCACTCGAGCTCGAGCTCCCGCTCCGATCCCAATTATTCTGCCAGCAGTAACCCTGGTAAGGCCGTCCCTTGGTCCGTCGCATCCCGTCACCAGCCAGCTCACTCCAATTCCCGCTCCGGCCTCAATTCCCCTGCCAGCAGTAACCCTGGTAAGGCGTACTCCCGTTCAGTTGCATCCCTTGACCATCCAACTCACTCCAGCTCGAATTCCAACTCCAACTTCGGCCCCAATTATTCTGCCAACGGTAACCCTTGCAGGGCTCCCCCCTCGTCACTCGCATCCCGTAACCAGCCAACTCACTCCAATCCCAACTCTCGCTCCGGCCCCAATTATTATGCGAGCAGAAACCTTGGTATGGCCCATTCCCGGTTAGTTGCAGCTCACACGAGCTTGAATTCCAACTCCAACTCCGGCCCCAAGTACTCTATCGGCAGAACCGCTGTTAAGGCCGTCTCTTGGTCAGTCGCATCCCCTGACCATCCAACTCACTCCAGCTCGAGTTCCAACTCCAACTCCGGCCCCAAGTACTCTACCAGCAGAAACGCTGTTAAGGCCGTCTCTTGGTCAGTCGCATCCCCTGACCATCCAACCCACTCGAGCTCGAATTCCAACTCCCGCTCCGGTTTCGATTTTTCTGCCAGCAGAAACCCTGGTATGGCCAACTCCCGGTTAGTTGCAGCTCACTCGAGCTCGATTTCCAACGCCAGCTCTGGCCTCAATTCTTCTTCCAGCAGTAACCCTGGTAAGGCGTACTCCCGTTTAGTTGCATCCCCTGACCATCCAACTCACTCCAGTTCGAATTCCAACTCCGACTCCGGCCTCAATTCTTCTGCCAGCAGTAACCCTGGTAAGACGTATTCCCGTTTAGTTGCATCCCTTGACCATCCAACTCACTCCAGCTCGAATTCCAACTCCAACTCCGGCCCCAAGTACTCTACCAGCAGAAACGCTGTTAAGGCCGTCTCTTGGTCAGTCGCATCCCCTGACCATCCAACCCACTCGAGCTCGAGTTCCAACTCCAGCTCCGGCCTCAATTCTTCTGCCAGCAGAAACACAGGTATGGCCCACTCCCGGTTAGTTGCAGCTCACTCGAGCTCCATTTCCAACTCCAACTCCGGCCCCAAGTACTCTACCAGCAGAAGCGCTGTTAAGGCCGTCTCTTGGTCAGTCGCATCCCCTGACCAGCCAACCCACGCGAGCTCGAATTCCAACCCCAGCTCCGGCCCCAATTATTCTGCCAATTATTCTGCCAACAGTAACCCTGGCAAGGCCGCCTCCTGGTCAGTTTCGTCCCGTAACCAGCCAGCTCATTCCAGCTCCCGCTCCGGCCTCAATTCTTCTGCTAGCAGAAACCCACGTATGGCCCACTCCCGGTTAGTTGCAGCTCACTCGAGCTCGATTTCCAACTCCAACTCCCGCTCCAAGTACTCTACCAGCAGAAGCGCTGTTAAGGCCGTCTCCTGGTCAGTCGCATCCTCTGACCATCCGACCCACTCGAGCTCCATTTCCAACTCCAACTCCGGCCCCAAGTACTCTACCAGCAGAAGCGCTGTTAAGGCTGTCTCCTGGTCAGTCGCATCCACCGACCAGCCAACTCACGCCAACTCCAACTCTCGCTCCGGTCTCAATTCTTCTGCCAACAGTAACCCTGGCAAGGCCGCCTCCTGGTCCGTAGCATCCCATCACCAGTCAGCTCACTCCAACTCCCGCTCCGGACCCAGTTATCCTGCCAACATTCCTCTTACTGGTACCGGTAGTATGTCCCCTCCTATTATTCCCCATTCAAAGTGCTACAGATATGGTAAGTTACACACTCGCCACACCTGTTCGCAAGGCACTTTCTAACGATTGAAAACAGATAAAGATAAAGATGAGCCCGGTAGTACTACTGCCACGCCCCATTTGTCCCCTCCTATTATCCCCTCTTCGAAGTGCTACAGATATGGTAAGTTACACACTGCGCGACACCTGATGTTCGCAAGACACATTCTAACGATTGCAAAACAGATAAAGATAGCGTACGACGTCCAGTCGAACGTCCTGTCGTCAGAGTGTCAGGACCCGACTGCTTGCCAACTACTTCTGTCTGCGTCGACTCCAATGATTCCGCATTTGCAGACCGACTAAGACAGCTTTATGACAACCACGTGTCATTAATGGATAGTGGAAACACATCTATCTCCCCAGTTGCGCGTAACTGTACCATTTCCAGTAATGGTACAACAGCGCATCGCAATGGTCCGACCTCACGTACCTGTAGTCTTTCCAGCACTGCCACGGTGATCCGCCGTCGGCTCATCCCTCCACCCCTACCTCCCAGACCAGTTAACCCTGAGCCTGTCGACGCCAAGCCCTCTGCTTCCAGCTATTCTAGTACTGGTACATCGAAAAAGGCTCGCCCAACTGATCCTTCTGCTTCCGTCTCCTCTTCGAGACCCAATTCTTCAAAAGCTGATGCCTCGGAAGTAGCTCGCACAGCTGTTTCTCTTGCTTCTGTTATCCCTACCGAGTCGCACCGAGCTGTGCTTCCTGCTGCCAACTCCTCCAAACAAAATCTATCTGAAGGACAGCAG
>JAJMAW010000193.1:0-13347 GCA_030565085.1 Sugiyamaella pinicola
TGGAAATCGATTCTGAGCCTTGAGTTTATTACTCTCTGACAGACCTTTTCAAGGTACTCTTGGTTGTCGGATCTAACGATAAGAACGCCGCCTGGAGGTGGATTATCCTGGTCTTTCAAGCGACCTACAATGAATGAGCCAAGAGTGTGCGGGTCATTATACTCAGCAGAATCAATGATCTCTTTACCATGAAGAAACGCGAACTCGTCGATATCGTACAAATTGTTAGACGACATTGTGGGAATCAGGCTATTTTCTGGTGTACTGTAGATAGATTAGTAGTCTGATGACAGAATGCGATAACACACTATACTCCTCGAAGTTGTGCAACAATCCCAACCTCTGAGCAATTAAAGTGGCTTATTTAGACTGAAAGGAGCCTCCCTGACAAGTAACGTAGAATTCTCTAGATTGAACGCCAATATATACACTCGTACACTCGAAGCACGAATGATGAGCCTACCCCTAGATTAAAAACGTTTATAACACAATTTGGAGCAGTAAATGCCAGCACTGTCTATTGCAAATTAGCTGTGTGGCTTATGACTGAAAATACTGCCCTTACTTTAAAATTCAATAGAATCAATCATATTCTGTAAACCGCTGTTAAGTCAAACTGAACGCTGAGGCCATCTGAAGCCGTGACTTCAGCATGATGGGTATAGAGGTAGAGTAGCAGAAGCAGAAAGGAAGAAATAAGCATTCACAGGTTCCTGATTACTCCAGACTTGAAATCTTCGCCATTGAGTAGTCAGCCCTCTGTTTATTGCCCATTTGAAACAACTTTGATAGACTTCATATATTAGAATGCCTTGAATTAACTGTTATTAATAATCGGGAAAATAAATGGACGAATGCTCCGCGATTAGTAGTTTACTCATGGCGAAACATTTTGAAATAGATCTACCAATTGCAATACAAACAAACTAGGAATCTCTTAATAAAGGATAACGCCCTTCCCAGTTGTCGATTATCAATTAGCTTATAGATGCCATTTAAATTCGGTTTTTGTTCGTAATTTTACAATAGAGTTGAGCAATTAAGCAGTTGCTCTTTAGCTCTAAGCACACTGACGAAAGCGTCTTTGACGAGGTAACAACCTAGAATGGTGAATTCCTAACGATGGTATTTGATCCACTCCACTTCATTCCAAAAAGTTATATATACAGGTAATAAAAGTTGGGTACTGGCACAGTTGAAGAGTGCACGGCATCCTGCATGAAAATGGAACGAGCTACCATGATTATGAGAGGTGGTGACTCTTTTCCACGCCAAGGGCCCCCATATTTCTCTTTATCTTTGTACTGAAAGATTCCTTACCACTCGAAGCTTTGCTCGAGCTACAGGTCTGGGCAGAGCTGTCAGGAACCTGGATATGCACACATGCGGCTCAGCGCATCCTGTGAGGACCTTTATTTGCATAAGAGGTCATGTCGACCGTAGTCACGTAAAGATCACGAGAAACAGCTCTGTCAGTACCCTTAGTAGCCTAAGCTATGAATTAATAATAACCTGTTAACTCTTGAAGAGTCATTGAGTAAGTGATCAACTTACAGTAGTAGAGAAATTGGAGAGAGAGGTGTAAACGTAAGTAAAGTAAAAGATAAATTGAAGTAAATAGAATTCAAGTATCTCTTTCAGACTGAGGAGACATGGCTATTTATAATAAAAAGATAGACAATAGATCAGGCCATGGAGATGAGAAATGGCATGATTCCGAAGTTTGGATATTATGCCAAGGAACCAAATAATAATGAATAATATAATAATGGTAATAATATAATCCAGAAGCGCAACAGCGGTTGGCAGGGCGTTAGCATCTGACACACCCCCAACCTTATCGATACTGGGGTATCGCCCTGGGCATTCGTTATCTCTATTATCTCGCCTTGTCTTTCCTTATCTCTCCTTATCTCTCTCGTTATGTATGTTGCCCGCACAATATTCTTTGTCACTGCCTTGTTCCTAATTATTCCTTATCTCTTCCTATTCCTCGAGGAACCTTTCATACCTCCTCATATAAAGGCCAAATTGCTCTCTAATAATTTTCACATCTGTTATAATCACTATAACATTCAACATCAGTAACGATCGTCCCCGATCGTCAACCCAATCTCTCTATCCACGCGATCCTAGAATTATTGTAATACTTCCGTATACTGTCTTAAGCTTGTCAAAGGACAATAGCAATCATCTGGTAATAGTCCGTGTGACTTCGAAAACACTCTGATAGTTCGGGATTTGCTCAGACCCGTTTGCTCCCTTCGCTCGAGACGAGGGGGGGGGGGGGTCGCCTGGCTCTGTCTGGCTGGCCTAACGATGGGAAGTTTCGTTTCGTCCTGTCTCGTCTCATCTCGGTCGTTAATTCGTCTGAGGCACAACATGAGCTGTTTGTCGTAGATACGAACGAGCAAAGGGAGGACGGACAGAAGTATCTCTAGGTATAAATAAAATTTATGTTTTTCTGAAACAGCCGTATAAATGCACGATAAGGATAACGATAACGTTTAGCTTTTTAGGTTATCTTAGGCTGCAAATGGTGAAGATAGGCTAAAGATAGGCTTTCTATCACGTGAGTATGGGAGAAGTGGAGAAGGAGAGAGACTTCATAAACTAATGTCAAAGGAAATAAGAGACGGTAAATTGGTAAGAGCAATTGCCAGACATTTATAAGGGTTTAAACTGCATACACTTTTAGGATTCATATGTGTTTGCCAAATAACAGGAGTATTTACTATGTGAAACCAATCCACCCAACTTATGAGAAATATTCTTTGTTTCGTAGTTATGCGATGGTTGCTTTATTACTAAGCGGCTATATTTTATTTCCATTCTTATTGAGCAGAAACTGGTACAGGTGTGATGTTGATCGTGGTCATCGTCGTGCTGTTTAGAGAAAACACGTCTGAGATACGTTAGAACTAGCGCGACATTTGTAACTAATAGAATAGCTATCCTATATAAGACTGCTAAATAGTAAAATAGTGTCCTCATCGTTGCCGGGTGCGGTCCGTTGGAGTATTAGCTTCGGAATCCTGGCGAAATAATAGCAAGGGTGCGTACGCAGGGTAACACCAGAGCAGCACGTGATATAAGAAATCTTAGCCTTAGCTGAAGGCCAATAGTACTCTCATTCAATGATATACCAGAGGCCTGTACGTTAATTGTATGTTTATAATCGTATCAGATTATTTTATTTCTTCCCGTCTGTCCATACTAACAAGAATAACCGCCATTTATTGACAGAGCCATCGCCGGCACCGCCAAGTCGCCAGATCTCCAGGGTAAGGGTGTATTTTTCAATTAACAACTTCATCACCGCTGGTTTCGCGTTTACTTTGAATTTATTTGCACTCAAGAGTTTTAATTGGACTTGGCAAGGTAATTGTTAATCTCAGAAACGAACGCAACCATGTCTGATATTGTGATTGACCATGCGACGTTCCGAAAACATGTCCATATACTCCAGAGAAAGATTAAGGAGAACGACACGTCACTTGGTGGCGCGTCGTCTGTGATCATTATCACTGGCAAGCCTGATCGGGAGAATCCATACGCCAAAAGTTCTGTCCTACATGTATGTTTAGAGAGGGAGTATATTTTAGTACCTGACGTTTGTTTTTTAAAGCCCATGAGAGGAGCCTCAAGATGTCGACAGTCGCTTACTCGCGCCTTTGCTTCCTGGAGAACACAACGGGCCTGCCGAGATGTAGGATAATAATACTAACAGTAGATATAGACATGGCTGTTGGGATATGAGTTTCCATCGACTGCCATTGCAGTGACTAAAGATAAGACGTTTTTTGTCACTAGTTCTGCCAAGGCGAAGTATCTTGATTCGATTAAGGGCAAGGACGTGATTGTTTGGACTCGCAACAAGGATGCAGACCATAATGCGAAGCTGTTTGCTGATTTCATTGATGAGTTGAAGTCACAGGGTGCTACTGTAGGCTATTTGCAAAAGGACAAATTTATTGGCCCGTTTATCAAGGAATGGGAAGATGCTCTGAATCCGGTGGTGGAGAAGAAGGACATCACGCTGGTGGATGTCGCTACCACTATCTCCCACTCTATGGAAGTCAAGGACGAAGAGGAGTTGAGAGCAGTAAGAGCTGCTTCCAAGGGAAGTTTGGGCATCATGACCCAATACTTCGCTGACGAAATGTCTACTTTTATCGATGAAGAAAAGAAGATTACTCACGCCAAGTTTGCTGAGATCGTAGAAAAAAAGATCGACGATACCAAATTCTTTAAACAGAAAGAGTTGAAACTGGGTAGCGAGTTCGACACGAGTCAGCTGGATTGGTGTTATACCCCCATTATTCAGTCTGGCGGCAAGTACGATTTACGTCCTTCTGCATTGTCGGACGATAGGCAATTAGAAGCTGGCGTGATCACTTGTTCGTTGGGAGTGAGGTATAAATCTTATTGCTCAAACATCGGCCGTACATATTTGATTGATCCTACAAAGGAGCAGGAGAATAACTATAATTTACTGTTAGGGGTTCAGAAGGCTGTTCTAGCTGCTATCAAAGATGGCGTTGCTTGTAAGCAATTGTATAATTCGGCAATCGAATACATCAAGTCCAAGAATCCCGAAATGGAGAAGTATTTCGTACGAAATGTTGGTTGGGGAATCGGAATTGAATTTAGAGATTCTTCATTGTTACTAAATGCTAAGAATGGTCATATTCTTAAAGATGGAATGACTTTGAATATCACCGTCGGTTTTTCAGATATCCCTAATGAGGGCGCTGATAAGAAGAATTCTCATTACAGTTTGGTTCTTACTGATACAGTACGAGTAGCAGTTGACGCCCCTATTGTATTCACTGATTCGCCCAAAAGTCGAGGCGACATTTCCTTCTATTTCAAGCAAGATGAGGAAGAAGAGAACTCGAAAGCTCAGGTTAAAAAAGAGAAGAAGTCTGCCCCTAGTGGTAACAAGTTGGCCGCGGCTGCTGCCAGAAGTAGTGCCATTTTAAGGAACAAATTGCGTGCCGAGACTTCAAACCAACAAGAGGCCTCCAGTGAGAAAAAGCGACAACTTCACCAACGTGAGTTACACGAAAAACTTCAGAAGTTGGGTGAGCAGAAGTATGCATCGGGCCCATCTGAGTCCGGGGCAGAAAATAAAGTTGTTCTTCGTAAATTCGAATCGTATAAACGCGATTCTCAATTACCTCCGTCAGTTAAGGACCTACGAGTTCAAGTTGACACACGTGCGCAATCAATTATCCTCCCTATTAACGGCAGGCCGGTTCCATTCCACATTTCGGCGTATAAAAACGGATCCAAGAACGAAGAAGGCGACTATGTGTATATTCGATTAAACTTTCATTCTCCTGGAGCTGGTAAGAAAGAGGAATTGCCGTTTGAAGACCCAGGCGCTCAATTTGTCAAGAGCATCACCTTCCGCTCAAGAGACGTTGATCGAATGAATGATATCTTTAAACGTATATCTGATCTTAAGAAAGAGGCAGTTAAGAGGGAAATGGAACGAAAAGAAATGGAGGATGTAGTTGAGCAAGACAAGCTCATTGAAATTAGAAACCGCAGGCCCCAAAGACTTGATTCGGTATTTATTCGTCCTGGTCCTGAGGGCAAGCGCGTGGCGGGCAGCTTAGAAATCCACGAAAATGGTGTTAAATATCAATCACCAATTTCTTCTGAACAGCGAATTAACATTCTTTTCTCTAATGTTGCTCATCTTTTCTTCCAGCCATGTGACCAAGAATTAATTGTTCTCATTCACTTCCATCTGAAAAATCCCATCATTGTGGGTAAAAAGAAAACGAAGGATATCCAATTCTACCGCGAGGCAGCTGATATGGCTTTTGACGAAACTGGTAATCGAAAACGTAGATATAGATATGGCGATGAAGACGAACTAGAACAGGAACAAGAAGAACGTCGTAGAAGAGCTGCCTTGAACAAGGAATTTAAGAACTTTAGTGAAGACATTGCTGCTGCTTCTGGACGACAGCTGGATGTTGATATTCCATTCCGAGAACTAGGATTTTCAGGCGTTCCTTTCAGATCTAATGTACTTTGTCAGCCTACTACTGACTGCCTTGTTCAACTTATTGACCCTCCGTTTCTAGTAGTTTCTCTTCAAGACATTGAAGTCGCTCATTTGGAAAGAGTCCAGTTTGGTCTAAAGCAATTTGATCTGGTATTTGTTTATAAGGACTTTACTAAACCGGTAACCCACATTAATTCCATTCCAATGTCTCAACTTGATAGTGTCAAAGATTGGCTTAATGAAATGGATATCCCCTTATACGAAGGTCCCGTCAACCTTAACTGGGCTACTATCATGAAAACGGTTCTTGCGGATCCTCATGAGTTCTTCAACGGAGGTGGTTGGAGCTTTCTTTCCACTGAGAGTGACGGAGAAAGCGGTGCCGGTTCAGAATCTGAAGACGAAAGTGAATTTGAGGTTTCCGACGACGAACCCGAAGACGAGGAAGAAGATGAGAATGACTATTCTGAAGAGGACTCTGACGATTATGGTGGTTCTGACGATGAAGAATCTGGCGAGGATTGGGATGAGCTCGATGCCAAAGCCCAGCGTGAAGACGAAAACGAAATTGCCGAACGTAAACGAAAACATTGAACTTATATATATATATATATATGTATACAATCTATTCTGTATCTGTTATCCCGTTGCTCTGCCTCCAGCGGCTTTACGATCATTAGAATCTTATGTTATTTGAACTTTCTCAAATTTTGAAGTACCAGTCGAGCGTCCATTTGTGACCGACGATTTTCACTTACATTGGAAGTAAATCTGCCAGTTCTTAAACGGAAATCAACTCTTTTATGAATAGCAGTAGAAGTAGATCTGCTATATCTTCCCCTGGTATTAACGAATCGGGATACTTGCATGCTCCCGATACAATAAATCCGAGGTGGAATAAATCTAAGAGAGCTAGAGGTATATTTCACAGTCTATTGAGAGTAAGCGTTAGCATTATGCAATACAACTGAATACACTGTGGCGCTGTTGGTTATATATATATGACTTAATGGTGATTATCTGAGGCCCAAATTCGCTTTGGCTTTCAGCGCGTATGAACGGTACGCAGCCGAGCTGTGTCTGGGGACCGTCGCGCTGAGCCACCTAAAGGTATATAATATATAAAATATAGTTTTGCCATTCCCGGGGTTAAACTGCAATATTTGATGGTGATAATTTCTGTTAGGAACGTGCGAACAGATGAGCCGCAGCATGTGTGAATGAATTATTAACACACGCGTACACACTTGCGTTTCCGTGATCCTATCTTATCTAGATATACTGATGGGTGACGCGATTCCCGAATCATTGAAATCTCTAGAACAGTCAATAGACGACATCTTTGAAGCTCTACACGAGGAACAGGAGGATGTGGAAAGAAGAAGTGCGTTACTTGTCACTCTGAACTACCTGCTTCCGGGAACTCTACTTGAAGCTTTGAATATCATCGAGTCCAAGAAGATTACTAAATACATTCAGCGAGAGTTCCCTCAAAGGTCTGTGTGGTCTGTGGACCTTGGAACGGGTCTCGTCAATCTCGATTTGTGGATGTGTACATGCCCTCAGTTTCTCACGGCGACTATTCTCCAGACCTCGAAGCCCGGCCGTCGGTGGAAATGCGCCTGCAATCACATCCTAGCCGCATATATTTCTAATCAAGAGTACCGGTTTCTTGACGAATGTCACCAGCCTCCTGTCTTCATGCCTTTGGACGAGTACATATGGCTCCCTCTCAATACCATATCCGCTTCATGACTTCGTGATAAATTCAGGGGTCAACGCGCAGCGCCGCGCGCTATCAAACCCTTGGTCAACATGCTGCCAACTTGGCCCCTCAACATGCCCAACCCAATTTTGAGATACCATCACTTCTTCCCATTACCCCAGACTAATCTACCTTGGCAAATCATTCCACTCCACAAAGTGACGGGTCCGGGCAGAGTCCGGTCCTGGAAGCACTCCCCAACCTACGGCCCGCTGGTATCCGCGGCGTGTCTATGCGGCTGATATCCCAACTAAATTGTTTGGAATTTGAATTTGTCAAGAGATTTTTTGCACAACCAAACAATCCAACTGAATAGTTTTGATATTGAGGTACTGAGGTGACCCAATACGTGTGTATTACTGCAGTTCAATAGACAGTAGAAACCCCAGAGTTAAAAAACAAAAAGATCGTAATAATCAGAGAGCGGGAAATCAAGTGACAGCGTAATCAAACAGCGTAGACAAAAAAATGAGCAATGGTCTTGATACAGGCTTCGTTCCTGTGGACCCTAATGATGCATATATAGTAGAGTTACGGCGGAAGTACAGTCGTGGAGTAATAGTAAGTAGTATGGGATATAGCTTCGCAAGCGCGGAGGCAAAGCGGGAGAAGATCGCTGACTTTCTTGTATTAGAAGACCCCATGGTATTCATGTCGTCCTAAGGAGTTTCCAAGGCGAGAGCGGGCCTGGAGATGGAGATCACTTGGTCAAGACATCCATGCTGTAGCGTGGCCGAAGCCGGCGGCGACAACGTCAACATCAGTAGCATCAGAATCGCCAAGAACCACACAGAACAAGATCCCGATTGTGAGTTCCACCGCTCCCACGCCCACACCCGTTTCTTCCAAACCTAGAGCATGGGCAGATATAGCTAGGCCAGTCCTTCCCAAAGTTCTTCCGAAGCCTCCACCGGTAGCAAACGGTAGCAGTGTGGAGTCACAAAACACGGCAAATGGTAATGTTGCTACCCCCGTACCTAATGGTACGCCAGCTCTTACCCGTAGTCCTACGCCGGCGCCTACAGTTTTGTCGCCCATTTCTCTAGGTAAAGCCATCACAGCATACAACTACAATAACCGCAAACAAGCAGACCATGCTAGAGGTCTCGTGAACCAAGGAAACATTTGCTTTATGAACTCGATTCTTCAGGTTTTGACGCATTCAGAACATTTCTATAGTCTCATCGTAACGCTCGGGTCGTGGACCCAGCACAAAATTATCAGTGATACTCCTATTCTTGATGGATTGATTGAATTCATGAACGAGTTTAGTTCTCCCAACCCCAGTCCTCATACAGCCGATTCGTTTTATAATATTATCTGCCAGAATAGTCGGTTCCGTCACTTGCAACGCGGGCGGCAGGAAGATGCTCAAGAGTTTCTTGGCATGCTGCTCGAGTGTCTGGAAGATGAATTCCAAACAGCCGAAAAGATTGAAGCAGACGCTAACGAGGGATTTTTCACTCCAACTGCTACTACTCCTGGAACTACCACCGCCAATACGTCTGCTAGTAGCACAGCACCGAACTCGCCTTCGATTTCATCCATCACAACTGCAGCCACTGCTTCCAATACTGCAGTCGCCGCTGCATCTTGGGTGGAAGTCGGCAAGAAAAACAAGCCACTGCAATCACGATATTCAGGCAGTGGGGTGGCTAATACACCTATTGGTAAGCTTTTTGGAGGCCAGTTCAAGTCGGTTCTCAGTTTCCCTAATCAAAACAAGCCTCCATCAATCACCTATGACCCATTCCAGCATGTGCAACTTGATATCAGCGATGAACGAGTGTCTAGTATAGAAGAAGCCATTGCTACCATGTGTGAGCCAGAAACAATCATGTATTCTACGTCACAAAAGGCACAAATTAGAGCCACCAAACAGGTTCTATTTGATATTCTTCCCCGCGTGCTAATTGTCCATCTCAAACGATTCACATACTCGTTTGATTCCTGGAGCACGGGCGACGACACCGATGATGTCAAGAAAATCACCAAACCCATTTCGTTCACCGACGAGCTAACCGTTTCCACCCCCGACAACCTACCACATAAATACACGCTCTTTGCCGTCGTGTATCACCATGGACCATCTGCTACAGTTGGTCATTACACAGTGGACGTGAAATCACGCACGGGATGGACAGGAATAGATGACATTGCATTAACCAAAATCAATCAGCCCGGGACACTCAACCCTGACACCTCGATACCCACCAGCAAAACTGCATATTTGTTATTCTACACCCTAGATGAATGAATAGACACCAACCCCCACCGAACCCCAAAAATGCATGTGTATCTCTTACCATCTAATTGTACACTATTTCCTTTACTCCGCTCCCTGGTCTGCCTCCGGCGGCTGGGCTCTGCCCAGACCCGTTGTGCTCGCTCCGCGAGCTTATCTGCGCTGCTCCCCTGGGCTGCCTCCGGCGGCTGGGCTCCGCCCAGACCTGTTTGCTCCGCTTCGCGGAGTTGCTGGGAACCGTCATATGTTGCATTCACAATTCCCATTGCAACTTTGCTCGTAAGACGTTTAGACAGGGTCCATGGCACCTGGGAAGATATTCTTTTGTAACTGGCCCTGTTTCATGTGCGTTCGTTATTGTTATGATTCCAATCATGTGTTTCCCATGGGGCCGAGGTAGTGATAATACCCCTGATCGAAGCTCGAGCGAAGCGAGCTACGGGTCTGGGCAGAGCCCAGCCGCCGGAGGCAGACCAGGGGAGCTGAACTGTCCACGAGTTGTTGTCCCTGGGCTGCCTCCGAAGCGGAGCTGCTGGGAACAGTCGAAGCTCGAGCGAAGCGAGCTACGGGTCTGGGCGGAGCCCAGCCGCCGGAGGCAGAGCAAAGGGTCTGGGGCCCTGCATATGCAGGGCCCTGGCGGACTCTGGCCAGGGGGATCGGCAGAACGCGCCGTGGCAGCCAGGAGGCGTGAATATCAATATACGACGGTTATGTCCAACATGAGACACCCCCTGGCATATTAGGTCCGCAGACGACAAGTCATGGGCTCGATGAAGTGAAAGAAAAAAAATTATAATATAAATATCAGAAATACATTAAGAAAAGAATATTAGAAGAAAAAAAAAATGAAGAGAAAAGGATGGTTATAAAAAAAAAAACCGAGAAAAGAATTGGATTGATGATGATGGTATTAACTTTTTCTATTTTCCTGTTGCATTACTAAATATTACATATAGTCCATTTAAAGGAAGTAAGCAGCAACGGCAAGAGCAAGAGCACCGGAACCGACAACGGCGTGACCAGCGGCACCTTGGGCAACGGAAGGAGCAGCAGTAGTCTCTTCAGGAGCAACGGCAGGAGCAGCAGTGGAAGCAGCAGGAGCGGGAGCAGCAGTAGTAGCAGCAGGAGTAGGGGCAGCAGTCTCAGCGGGAGCAGCAGTCTCGGCAGGAGCAGGAGCCTCAGAAGAAATAGGGCAGACAGTGGTAGTCAAGGTGGTGTAAGTGGTAGTTCTGGTACAAGGACAGTTGGTGATGGTAAGAGTAGTAGCCTCAGTGACAACAATAGTAGAATTGTTCTCAACAATGGTGGTAGCAAGAGGACAGTAAGTGGTGTAAGCAGTGACGACCTCAGTAGAAGTGGCAAGAACTTCAGTGGTGATGGTGGTGAAGTTGGAGGTAGAGTTGGAGAATTGGGCAGAGGCACCAGCAATAAGAGCGGCGGCAGCGGCAGCGACAGAGAACTTCATTTTTGATTTAGTTGATTAGAGTAGAGATTAAAGATTTAGTACGAAAAAAAAATCGACGATGAATGTGTAAGCGAGTGACTTTAGACAACGAATGTGTGAAGAGAAGAGGGAAAGAAAAAAAAGAGAAAAAGAAGAAGAAGACAGATCCAAGGGGGCATATGCCTGGTTTATATATTAGTGGGAAGCGAGCAGGGCGAGGGCGATAGCGACCAACAGTCCGCGCAGCGCAGCCAGCCAGCGCGCAGTAGCAGCACAAGCGTACCAGCGTAGTAGCAGCGCAGAAGCAGAAGCAGCGGCAGCCAGCCAGCCAGCAGCCAGCCAGGCAACCAACCACCACCACCGCTAGTGCTGCGCGAGCGCGAACGAATGAGTAACATTGACAGTGCTTAAAGTATGTGTCAATGTGAGTGTATGCGTCCAGGCGAATTTAGCTATCAACAAACACACGCATACCTAAATAAGGAATTGGCGAGAATGAAGAGATCGGAAAAATAAAATAAACAACAAAACAAATGCCAAAAGCAACGTTTGCAGGGAATAAAAATAGGTCAATGAGCTAAAAAAGGAAAACCGGATTTTTGGTTGTGCTTCAATTGGCAGGACAGCAGCCTAATTGGGTAGAGTTATTATTAGGTAGTAGCAGTAGTAGCATAGCAGAGTTAGCATAGCAGAGTTAGCAGTAGCAGTAGCAGTAGCAGTAGCAGTAGCACAGCAGTAGCACAGCAGTAGCACAGCAGTAGCACAGCAGTAGCACAGCAGTAGCAGTAGCACAGCAGAGCGCAGCGCAGCAGAGCCAGCGTAGCACAGCACCAATGGCAGCAGAGTCAGCGTAGCACAGCAGCAGGCAGCACCGCAAGCAATTCTCTTTGACATGTCATACGAGCAATTCACATTGTGTAATTAAAGATAAGAGATTGGCACTATGAAGTGGGTAGCATTGCGCAGTGCTGCGCTGCGCAGAACCACCCAGAATTGTTCTACCCGTGTTACCCCCGTCGACCCGCTTCTAGTTAGGGCTTCCAGCCATTTCGCCGTAAAAAGCAACCGTTCATGCAACCACCGGAACGTTCCAGTATGCCTAAAAATAAGTATCACAACAAAAGAAACGACCAGCACGGCGCGCGCAGTGCGAAGCCCCCGTCGGCCAGTAGGGCGAGATAAGACGGACAAGAAAAATTTTCTTTAAAGTTCTGGAACAAAGAGAGCACCATCATCCGCGCAGACGGACTCCGGCGGTCGTCCGCTGACTCGGGGAGTCGCCTCCGGCGGCCGGGCTCTGCCCGGACCCGTAGCTCGAGCTTCGCTCGAGGTCCCCTACGCAGCGCGCTCCAAGCCGCTCGCGCAGCGAGCACAACGGGTCCGGGCAGAGCCCGGCCGCCGGAGGCAGAACAGGGGTCCTCGTCGTCGTATTAGTGCCATAGTACGGTTAGAGCTCTATAGCGTTGTAATATGGAGAGAGAGTGGATACCGCATTCCGACCATCGTAGATATCACCAATGCCCGATTAACGGTAGCAGTAGCACAGCACGCTCCGATTCCATTCCTACCCGTTTCTTCGGCACGTTACCCAGGAAATGCCAGCCAGATCACCGCGACCCTCTGCGACGAGCTCCACTGCTACCCCAACCTACCGCCAAACCCAGGCCTGTCTGCGCGGGCCTGGCTTACCGCTGCCGCTCCGGGCTCTGCTCCGGGCTCTGCTCCGGGCTCTGCCTCCGGCGGCTGGGCTCCGCCCAGACCTGGTTGCTCCGCTTCGCGGAGGGCTTGGATCGTACACAGCCGTGACGGACGATGTGGTCCCAGCCCTCCGCGAAGCGGAGCAACCAGGTCTGGGCGGAGCCCAGCCG
>JAJMAW010000194.1:0-12825 GCA_030565085.1 Sugiyamaella pinicola
CCTCCGGCGGCTGGGCTCTGCCCAGACCCGTTGCTCGCTTCGCTCGTTGCTGGGACCGTATATGGATATGAGGAAGAAGAGGCTATACGGTCCCAGCAACGAGCGAAGCGAGCAACGGGTCTGGGCGGAGCCCAGCCGCCGGAGGCAGATCCGAGACCGCTCGACAGTCTACCCTAACCCGATTTGTTTCTAGCTCAGCCGTGCGCGGCGGGAGCTGTCCCTGTGTTTCAACCCCCGCTTTTTTGGTGCATGAGTGTACTTCGATAAGGCATGATAGATCGCCCCCGCCGCTTCCACCATCACCCTGGACCCTGTGACGTGGCACCCTGATCTCGTGACGTTTTCCAGCCTGAACTACTCATGTAAGCAATTGTGCAGCCTACTATTGAAGAGCTGCCTGGTGTGCCTCAGGAGACCCTACGCACAGACCCTTCGCTCGCTTCGCGGACTGCGAAGGCCAGGGCCCAGAGTGCTATGGCTGATTGAGCAGTTGCCATTGCTGCGCACCGATGCTGTTTTGCCAATGCCAATGCCAATACCAATGCTCGTGCCAATTCCCGTGCCAGTACCAGTGCGAGCGCGGTTATAGCACAGTTAGAGCCGGAGCTGGAGCCCTTAGAGAGCCTCAGAGAATGCCGATGTCGCCAGCCGAACAGAAGCCAGCGTACCTACCCTATAACGTTCCAAACCCTGGGCATATGCTTCTCTCCTTTCTCGCTGCCTCCATCATCCCCGCTTATTGTGTAGCCTCACCTGTGTACTGCTAGCGATCGGTATAAATACCTTCGATATCCCACAATAGAGGAGTTTTTTCTGTATAAAACGTAAAAACCTCGTATAGTGAGACAGGGGCTGATATCTACAATTGTAATTGAGCCATTCAAGTGCCGATATACAATTGAGTTGGTTTGACGAGAGGAGTGACACCTGTGATTACTACTGCAGTTACTACTAACTACTGTTGACGGATTGGTCTCCCCGATTGATTGAGAGCATTCACCTGGCTTTTTTTCCTAGTTACACTCACTGTTCTGCTTGTTCTCAGTACTACATACAATGATTCACCAATTGGTTAAACGCCCATTCGGATATAGCACTTTTGGAGTGCTCCAAGCTGCTGCTGGAAAAAGATGCGTCAGTGGAGTGTTCAAGCGATTGCCCTCTTTTGCTGAAATCCGGCCAATCAATATTGAGAAATATGCTAGAGAGAACAGTAAGTAGCGCACAAACCAAGCCCTCCGCGAAGCGGAGCAACAGGTCTGGGCCGAGCCCAGCCGCCAGAGGCAAAATACCCTCAACTAACAACGCAACAACAATAGAAGCGCATGTCGACGAAGCAGTACGAGAATTCAGAGGCCCTACCGACCCTCCAGCGTCCGAAGACGAGCAGTCCAATGCGTCGCCTAGTTTAATCAAATCTTTTCTTTACGGATCGGAGAAGCTTAAGAAGGAACATCAAGAGTTGGAGAAGTCCTTTTCAACTGTTCTCATGAGAGGCAAGTATGTGCACGAGATTGTCAGCCATAAAGTGCTTCCTTCAAAGGCATATGACTACGTTCAGCTAGTATCAAAGATATATCCTGCTATTGCATCCGACCCCAAAAACGGCGTTCATTTGGTGGGAAGCTGGAGAACGGTTATTGGAGACCAGGATACTTATACTCATATCTGGGAATACAATGGGTTCGAAGGGTTCCATAGAACCCAGAACGTTATCCATGAAGATCCAAAGTATTTGCAGTACCTTGGTGAATTGAGAGAATGTCTTCGGTCGCGAGAATCATCGATTATGCAGGAATTCAGTTTCTGGGGTGGCACTGCTGCTCCTCGAGTATTGGGAGGTATTTTCGAACTGCGTTCTTATGATTTAAAGGCAGGTTGTCTGCTTGAATGGGAGACTCACTGGAAAAAGGGCATTGAATGCCGTCGTCAGGTTATGGAACCAGTTGGTGCATGGTTTAGCCAGATTGGCTCTTTGAATAGGGTTCATCATCTATGGCAGTTTGCCGACCTCGAGCATCGGAAGTTGAGTCGTGCTAGATGCTGGGAGCTACCGGGATGGGCTGAGACGGTGAGTATAGTGCTAAACAAGTGCCAGCGTTTCATATACTAACTAATTATGTATAGACTCATGAAACCGTCAAACTAGTTAATCATATGGAGTCAAATATCCTTGTTCCTCTTCCATTCAGTCCTCTCAAGGTAAGTATATGTGTAATAGCATTTGTGCATCAATCGACATACTAACAGCCATTCTAGTAAACGTTTATAACTTATTAGAAAAACCATACATTATACTTTTATATACAAAAAATTTCATAATTTTACCTATGTGCAATATTATTATGTAACTGGTTTCTTTCTTGAAGAAAGGAGTATAGTTATATTTTACCACTTCATGACCCGTTTCTTTTCAACATGGGGGGATTTGTGTAGTTTCTTTTCATAATCGCGAGACTTTTTGCTTTCAAAAACTTGAGCAAGGTCCTCGAAATACTCATCACTAAATGCGCCATCAATGTCTTCATAGGCGCCTGGTTCAGATCCTCTAGTGTATGCCTGTTTACGCTTCATTTTCTCGCTTTTATAGCTCGAATTTTTCAACCATGCTAAATCAATAGCGGGGTCTGCACCGTCTTCTTGTGGCTGTGGTTCTTTCTGTTCTTGTTCTTGTTCTGACTTATTACTATCATCAGTCTCTGATTGATCATCTTTCTTCACCGCTCTCTTTGCTGCCTTTTCGGCCTTGGAAGTCACTTTTACCATCTTTGATTTGTTCCCCCCACGAACTTGAACAACTTTGGCACCGAGAGCCCATAAATCACCTCCAGTTGCTTTGCGAGCATCATGGTACGCCTCTTTACTATATCCTTGAGTAACAGTCCATTGTTCAACCTGGCCAGATGGTGCACAGACCTCCATAATAACATGTTTGTCACGTTTTAAGGGGTTTTGTAGAATACGGGGCCAAGTAGACGATGCAGTGGAGTCTGTGATCGTTTGTAAAGAAGATGTAGAAGTCTCTTTTTTATACTCTCCTGTTCCTTTATCCTTTCTCTCGACGATTATATAACTGTGGGTGGCGGTTTCAAAACTTCGTCCAAATGGCCTTCCACTGCCTGACAACGTCTTGCCACCATCACCACTAACCCTTCCTGAAGCAGTATTCAACAAAGACCATTTTTGGGATAATACTTGTCCTTTCTTTAACTCCAGTGCAAATTTGGGTCGTTGAAC
The DNA here is from genome assembly GCA_030565085.1 of Sugiyamaella pinicola. Taxonomy (NCBI): domain Eukaryota; kingdom Fungi; phylum Ascomycota; class Dipodascomycetes; order Dipodascales; family Trichomonascaceae; genus Sugiyamaella; species Sugiyamaella pinicola. The sequence continues at coordinate 3,238 of JAJMAW010000194.1, forward strand.
CATCTGGGCAAATTTGCACCAATTAAAGTAAGCAGGATTTTTGCCCTTATTTCTCAAGCCCAATTCAACCTGTAATGGGCATTTGCCATGATGCGGACATGGTGCTACAATGTTTAGCTGGAAATTCTCATTATTTTTCCATAAACGAGGAGAATGTTGTTTAGAAGCATCTTCCTGATCCTCGGGCCTGAACATAATCTGTCTAGCCCGAGCAATGGTTTCGAATCCAGTCGGGTCTCCTCTTTCAACGAGAACAAGAATTCCTCCAGGAGATAACAATGACAATAAATGAGAGGTATGGTCGTCTACAGATGACGGATAGTGATAACCACTTCTATATAATTGATGAGTAGCTATAATAAGATCGTATTTCGAAGTAGACCCGACTGCTGGCAGTTGCTGTCTAACAACTGTTTGAATGGGAGCAGTTTTCGTAGTGGACTTTGAAGCCTGCGGGTCTTCCGAGCTGGGAGTCGTAGCCTCTTTTTCTTCTTCTACTACTTCAATATTTTCAATATCTTCAAGTTCGCTGGTTGTTTCAAGAGTTTCCGATTCAAGAAGCTTTTCTAATTCCTCTGTTTCGCCTTCTGCAAAACCTTCTTCAATAGTTTCTTCGCCATCCGATGGGCCACTTAATTGGTTTTCTGTTATTGTCTCTTCTTCACTTTCCGAAAGCACCTCTTCGCCACCACGCTCTTTTCTTGTTGATTCATTAACAACCTCATGCTTCTGTGTACTCAGAATTGAGACTGCTCTCTTCTTCATGTCTCTATGACCAATTACAATTGACAACTTTCTTTCTGGCTGCCAGTCACTGGCATCAACGTCCTTGAACACTTCATTCAACGCTACCATACCAGTAGCAGGGCCAAACCCAACGTCCAAAATTCTGTTGGGGCGCCAACTATCACCTAATCTTTGTCTTGCTTCCGTCAATACATTATATAAACTAGCATAGTTCTGCAAAAATATACCAGTCAGATGAGTATCAACGTCAATGGTTTCAGTAGCAGGTCGATGGGCGCCATTCTCCGCTAACGAGAGGTAATATTTTGAAGCATTTGATCTCAATCTATTCGGGTTATAGCCAACAGTAGCCTTGCTGACAACTGAAGAAATTCGTTCTGGCATGACAAGTAGTTTATCTCCCGCAGTTTTCCCTCTTCGAGTATCAATATTCAAACGCTCGTTTCGTGATGACAGCTTCCCATTTCCTGGTAGTTTCTCGTCTCGTGGCTGGTAAAGCTCTTCCAGAGAAACTACCTCTATGTTTGGGGTTGAATCAAGGTGGTCATTCACTACTTCAGCGTATGGCATTCCCTTTACTCCGTTTAAACGGCCTGATCCTCTAGTCATTGGAGACGGGCCATACGACTTGTTTCGAACCGCTATTTGCGGGACCAATGTCCGACCTTTCTGCAGGACCTTGATCTGTGTATTGAACATATCCCAGGTAAGTGATAAATAAATAAAATAAATAAAAAACGAATGAGAAGACTCGGAGAGGTTGTCCTATCGAGATCAATATATTTCATATTACTGTTCTGATGCAGACGATCTGCGAGGCTACAAATTTATTTTCACCTGAGCCGCACAGACCCTGCGTTCGGGAGAGATTAACAATCGATAGCTTAGGCAGAACTAATGGCACCATCAACAAACAATAGGAAATCTAGATAGGAGAAATTCTTACTAATTAGGGACCACTGGAGGCGATTGGCCGGCAGAGTCTTAGCCGGCAAACAGGGTCGTCGCTGTTATACGGACGGGAAAGGGTGCGGAGGTACGGCTTGTACGCATAACGCGAAGATGAGTTATCAGTTCATGTGATTTGTGGCTGAGAATATAAAAGTATTGGTTGTTGACATATTATTTATAAGGGTTGTGTAGCTAATATGTCGGGCAAAATATTATGTTTACATGGATTTACTCAAAATGGACCATTATTTGCCAGGAAAGCGTCTGCGGTGAGAAAGTCGCTTCAAAAAGCAGGCTTTGAAACGGTGTTTTTAACAGCTCCTGTAAAATTGGAGTTGGTGGATCTTCCGTTTGAACCAACGAGTGTTTCAGCACTTGGTGGTTCTGATGATAGCATGAGATCATGGTGGCCTAATAGTGAGAGCAATCCAGATTATTATAAATTAGATGTGGCCTTTGAGGCTATCAAAGAGTCGATTGTGAACAATGGTCCATTTGTAGGGGTTTTGGGATTTTCTCAAGGAGCTGGTTTAGCCAGCGTTTTATGCCAGCATATGCACAAACTACATGAATCACAACCGGCTTTAAAGTTTGGTATCTTTTATTCCGGGTTTAGAATTATGAGACCAGAACATCAACATTTCTATCAAGAGTTGATCTCGATTCCTACCTTGCATATTCTTGGATCTTTGGATACAGTTGTTTCAGAAGAGCGATCCATGGCGCTATATAATTCATGCGATGAAAAGAGCAGAATCTTGATCCATCATCCAGGAGGGCATTTTGTCCCTAATTCAAAAGATTTTGTTGCTAAAGTGGTTGAAGTTGTTCAGTCGGCTACTGGGTCGAGTAAGCCAGATGGTTTAAATGAAAAAGCTGATTTAGTTGTTGGACATGAGCGTAAAGTATCTGATGACTGGAGTGCTTTTGACAATATTGGGAGAGCATAACATATAGAGGGTTCTTATAGATATTTTTAACATGTAAAAAGCAGTATTAATTTATACATCTATTTATATTCATTTGTAATCTTTGGCTTAAAAACTTATGTTTTCTCGTGCTGGGACAGAATAATCAGCCCGTTCTGCTCGTTGATATTCAACATCTCTATTTCTATTATCGCGACACTTGAGAATAGGTTTAGCAGGTAATTGACTAAACAACGAGTTTGCAACATAAGGTCGACGTAGCTGAGTTCCAGCCGATGAAGGAGGCGTTTTAGCCCAAACTACTCTTCGCGTGCTATTCACATCAACTTCTGTCGGCAACTCATTTTGGCAACAACTATTATCAGTATCATCCATGAACAATGAACCTTGGTCTACCTGGCTTTGGTTACCGTTTAGATTCCCATATTTAGCAAAAGTTACAGTGTCTCTACAACTATCGTACTCAACATCAGGATTGTATGGGACTTGGTGCTGAGGCCTTGAAATCTCCTTTGTAACAAGAGCCATTTTTCCTCGTCCAACGGGTTTCTCATCACTATGGTTCTGCTCATCTTGATCTATGTAAACTGGAGAGTCTAAAACAGATTTTATCCTGGATATCCCTACCTTTTGTTAATATATAAGTGAGTGAATCTCTCATCGTATATATACTTACACTTGATACCCTGCCGAGAAAGATATTCTTTTACTGCCTGACCGAGCCGACCACTAGACCGCCCTCGGGTTTCCTCCTCGCTTTCCACAGACTCGTCCTGTTCACTATCAGTCTCGGTGTCTGAAAACGCACTAGCACTATTATCATCCTCTATTTTGTTATCAGTCAAATCTTCTTCAAAGCCATAGTCTTCGCCAATAGACCTATACTTTTGATACACTGGTAACTGAGGAGCAGGCAGAGTGCGCAGAACTGAAGTCTGATACGGAAACAACCTCACTGACCTAGTAGCAGAATCAACATAAGAATACGACCATTCCCAGTCTTTTATAATATTTAAAGGTTGAAAGCTCTCACCATCTTCGTTGAACATGGTTTGCTGCAAGGATAACGCGAAAAGTTCATGTCTGAACGTATGAAAATAGCAACAGGAGAGAAGAGCATAATTAGTATGGACGCATTTAGCATAAGAAATAAGTACATAAACATAATATTGCAATTATTCATAAGATTAATAAGACAAAAACAAAAATAAAACAAGGCATGTATAAGCCAAAATGAGCAAATAATAATAAGCTATACCAAATTAGAGTGACAGTTCCAAATTACTTTTTTCCCTTTCTCCTCCTCTCTCTTTCCTTTTTTCATTATCTCATTCATACCTCAGGACTCTCTCGCAGAACCCCACTTAGACGCTCTCTTTCATCACGAATTTTATCCAGGTCATTTGAAAACGATTCTAAAGTCTGTCCAGATTCAGGATCAATAATTGGCTCATTACTATTTCTCTTACTGTGTAACAAGACCAACACTTTGTCTTCTGCTTCTTTAACTCGCTGTAAAAGCTTTGTATTCTCTTGTAGTAATAGACTTTTTTCGGTCTTTACATCTTCAATGTCATGGGCATTGTTGATGGCCTTCTTTTTAAGCTCAAGTGAGCTGGCTCTTAATTCATCCCGTTCTTCCTGTAAAATGATGATCTGTGCTTTCAGATCTCTTAGTTGTAAATCAAAATGTTTGCTATTATAATTGGATCCAACACTGTTAACACTTCGTTCCCCAGCAGTTGTATCTGCGTCATCGTCATCCTGTTGAGATCTTAGTCGCAATTCATTAATCTCTTCTTGCAATTTATTATTAAGACCCTTGTGTTTGTTAAGTTCATGACGAGTCTTATTCAATGCTGTGTCACTATTACGAACATACTGTAGAGTCTCTTTATATTGTTGTTCAAGTTCACGATAACGCAGATCAGCAGCTTCTTTATGCTCTTGAAGAGATTTTTCGAGTTTTTCATCAAGTTCTTTGGCCTGTGTAGAGGTCTGAGATGAAAGCTGGTTGGTGAGAGCATTGTGGCGTTCTGTCAATTCAGTCAGAGATTTCTTATGTTCGTCAAGTAAGTCCTGATGTGATTGCAAATCTCCACTTGCAGACTTGAGCTCTTGTTGAAGAGCTAATAGACGTGTCTCGAGTTCTTTTTTAGCAGATTCTGATTCTGCGAGTTCTTTTTTGAGACCGCTGACTTGAGTAAGAGCTTCAGTTAAATCACTTGTAGCCCTGTCAGCAGCTTCCTTATGAGAAACATGCAATTTATTCGCAAATGCAACCTGGTTTTGAAGCTCAACAACTCTAGGATCTTCTTCTTCTTCTGCATTATCATTCGAACGAGTAGCAAGTCCTCCTCCTACTATACCACCAGCCACGGCAGCACCTTTGAAAATTTTCGACTTGGACCACATGGCAACAATCTTATCAATCCCATCTCCAAGAGCTTTTGACGAATGTTCATTCTGCTCTTGAGATATTTGCAATAGACTGCGATGGTCAGATAGTTCGCGTTCTGATGCTCCGAGTTTAAGTTTATGTTCAGACAATTCACGTTGAAGATCAAGCACTTGAGATTCCAAGTCACCACGAGCTTTTTTATGCTCTTCTAGTTGCCTTGAAAGTTCAGAACATTTGCTTTGAGCAGCAGTAACTGCAGCCCCAGCAGCCGCTAAGGCAGCAACTTTTTCTGCAGCACTAGAAGTTAATTCTTTATGCTGTCCTTCCAAATCATCATGCCTGGCTCTTAATTGTGAAGCTTCATGTTCAGATACTACTAAACGATCAGCCTGATTACGAAGTTGTTGTTCCAGTTGGGCGTTGCTAATTTTCAGATTGTCGATTGTGGCTAGTGAGTCGGCATCTCCCAATAATAAACTACGACTAGCTTTGGAATCAGCTAATTCCTTTTGTAATGAAACAATTGTGGCTTTATGATCAGCAATTTGCCTTTGATGTTCTTCACTGGCGGTGCCAATACCATTCTGGACTTTTGCTTTTAATTCGTTATTCTCAGCCAAGGCAGCATCACGTTCTTTTTCTACTGCCAAAATACGATCCGAAGCAGCTTCCGCTTGCTTCTGAATATCACTTTGAACAGTACGTAGCTCGTCTTTTAGTTCGCTCAAAGCGGCAATAAGTATGTCCCGTTCAGACAACGACTCGTTGTTATCTTGAGTCAGTCTTTGCGAGACACGACGTAACTTGAGAACATCAACAGGAGGACCAGATTTTGACACATAACCAGCTTCTTTAGCAGCAGCCAGTTCAGTTTCGTACCATGAATTTGACGCTTTAAGTTGCTCAATTACTTGAGACACATTGCCAGCTCCGCCATTAGAAAGATGAACTTGACTGCCTCTAGGCGTAGACTGGTCAACGACAACTTGCTCAGAAATTGATTCAAGGGATTGGTCGTCGGTCATGGTCGTTGGAGTTGGAGTATTCGTGTGACCGGCGGTGGCGGCGGCCAAGCTGCCTAAAGTACCAGCGCCAGCAGCAATTCCGCCAAGTTCTTTAGCAGTAGTATCAATTCTTGGAGACGAGCGAAGTTTAGAAACTTTAATAGGTTCATCATAAGTATCACTCTGGCGACTCGACGAAGTGGATGAAGGTGATGGGGCCTGCTGCCAAGCTCCAGGGATATTATTAGTTAGGTGGTCATTTGAAGGACTCGTTTTGAACTGCACGTCATTAGCAGATTCAAAAGTAATATTTGATTTTGTATCACTAGTGTCATCGTACTGGTCTTGACGAGAGGGCTGCTGTTGCTGATGATAATGATTATGCTGGGGGTTTGGTAAACCATTAGTACCATTCGGATATTCCTGAACATAAGCGCTATGAGGAGAACTGGAATTTGAGCCGACATAGCCAGCCGAACCAACAGCACCAATTATAGCAGTGGCAACACCTGCTCCTGATTGGCTCGTAGGACCAGTAGTACTTGGAGTTGATAAAGATGATGGAGGAGTCGAGCTACCAGCGGTGCCGCCACCTCGAAGATTTCCCGAAGCAGCACTCGGCGTTCTACTATCATGGCTGATACTACGTTTACCGTTATGCTCTGTAGTAGTATCGGAATCAGGGGGATAGTTTATCCTCAACGTGTCCAAGACAAATACAGTACTCAATCGAGCACTAGGATCGTAGTTTTCATAGCCCAAAGGCGCGCTCTCATGCTCCAATGCCTCGGGACATTCGCCTCCCATTACGAGAATGTTATGTCCTGCAAATGCGGTCATTGAATGACCAGATCTTGGTGACGGCCCAGGGCCTAGGTTTTGGAAAGTGAACCATTTTCTTGTCGTCAATTTCAGAGCAGATAAAGTGCCCAAATCCTTTCCCTGTGACGAACGGCCTCCAAAAACATACATAATGTCGTTGACAATAGTTGCAGCATGGCCTTCACAGGGAGCAGGAATAAACCCAGAACAGTCCAGTGATGTCCAAGTATTGGCTGCTGGATCATAACACCAAGTATCACTGTACCATAGCTTGCCGTCCGTGCCACCAAATAAGTATAGTTTGTTCTCATAAGTGACGACAGTATGGTTAGTACGAGGAGGAGGAGACACATTATTAGCAGGGTGGATCAAGGTCCACTGGGCGTTTGAGGACCGCAAAGCAGTCAAATCATACGACATCAGGTCAGAAAAGAAAAAATCATCCACCTGGCCGCCAAACACAAATACTTCAGACCCAATCGCAGACAAGGTGTGGCCATATCTTCCAGACGGCCGAAGCCCAGTGGAATTTGCCACTGTCCACTTGACAGTGGTCGTATTCAACAAGTACAGCTCGTCGTCGAGCACATCAGTCTCCTCAATCTTGGTATCTCCGCCAAAAACCACAAATGCATTGCCCAGCGTTAAACTAGCATGTCCAACTCGAGGACTGGGACATCCTTCGGTTTCTAAGCGGAATCCTGAGAGTTTTTCTATGGGGCTGGTTAGTGGGTCGCCTCCGGCGGCCGGGCGCTGCCCGGACCCGTTGTGCTCGCTTCGCGAGCGGACCGTGGGTACTATGACTTACGTGTATCAATGACCCATATATCGCCAAACACATTTGATCCTTTCAGACCACCCATGACGAAGACTTCGCCATCGCGCGCTGCCACTGCGTTGGCCGCGTGACCATGGCGGGGGAAGGGCGACGAGTTGGATATGTGATGTCGGGACCATGGATATTGGGGTTGGGTGGATGGATGCGATGATGGTTGGGTAGTTGGTGGGGATCTCATTCCGGCAGGCATGCTCTGTTGGTGATGGAGCTGCTGTTGTTGCGAAGGCTGGGCGCTGCCCCATTGTCCTCCTCCACCTGGGTACTGCTGGCCAATAGGGCTTGTAGCAGAACGTAGTCCTAGAGGTGACCGAACACCACCACCACCACCACCACCACTGCCAGACATGGCACTGTTGCTACGCGAATTGGGATTACCGCCATTTTGTGGAGAAACAACACCACCACCACCTCCTCCGCCAGACAACCGGCCAGGGTACGGCCCTCCAACTTGAAGTCCTCCACCACCACTGTATAGATTGGAAATGGTATTTGGATCACCATTATGGCCACTAATGGTACTGCTGGTGCTGCTGACAGTGGATGTACCACTGACTTGACGCTGACCAGCTAGAGACGAATCCTCGCCTGTCAATGCATCTCTGGCAGCTTCAAATGCTCTGGGGACTACCGAATTTCGAGAGCCATCTTTTTTATTTTTCTTGTTTTTTGAGAAGATGGCCATTGTATTCTGTAATTATGTTAGTAAAACAATAACCAAAAGTTGATCTCCTAACTTACTTCTAATCAATTATAGTAACAGCGATCAGATAATGTTTTTTTTTGTGGACTGTGTAATCGTTAACCGTTCAATGGTTAACCGTTCAATGGTTCAATCGTAAATCGACGGTTCTGATTTATCCACAGTCTGGGGTAATAACAACTAATACCGAGTTGATTGTCAATTCTAATGCCAATCCTCACCAGACACCAAATTACCAACGTCTGTGTATATTGTCCAGAGTGATGTTTTGTTGTTTTTTAATAACAACTGGAAATAAAAACCAAAACCAAAACCAAAACCAAAACCAAAATTATATGCTGTTGAATATGAACGCGGTACGGTACAGGTGTGCTTTTTAGCTTTTGCCAGTGTAAGGTTTTTTTCTTTGGTGGTGCAATAGCGAAAAGCGAGAATAACTTTGGCGTGTTATTAGCAGGTAAACAGGTGTTTTGGTTTACTATGGTGAATGTCAGCCGTGGCAGAGGTGAGGCGGGAGAGTAGTGGTAGCGGTAGTGGTAGAGGCAGCGGTAGAGCAGCGGTAGCGGCAGCGGTAGCGGCAGCGGCAGCGGTAGCAGTGGTAGTAGCAGTGGTAGTAGCAGTGGTAGTAGCAGGAGCAGTAGCAGTGGTAGTGGCAGTGGTAGTGGCAGTGGTAGTGGCAGTGGTAGTGGCAGGAGCAGTAGCAGTAGCAGCCGTGATAGCAGCCGTGAGAGCAGCCGTGATAGCAGCCGCGAGAGCAGCCGTGTGGTAGTGAGAGTTGGGAGATATAATTAATGCGGCAGCTATAGGGTAAATAGTAGTGGTAGTGGTGGTAGTAGCAGTAGTAGTAGCTATAGGGCTAATAGTAGTAGTAGTAGTAGTAGTAGTAGTAGTAGCTATAGGTAGAGGCAGCAGGGCCAGTATAGAGAGAGGCCAGGCAGAAGTTACTGGCTACTAAATACTAGGGCTGGTAGCTATAGGGTGAGGAGGAGGAAGGAGCAGGAGGAGAGAAAGAAGAAGGTAGAGCTGTAGCAGTAGTAGAAGAAGGAAAGAAGTGAACAGTACAACCAGCGTAGCTACTGTGTGATGATGGCTGGAATTGTTGTTCTCCGATATCACTCCGCTGGCAAGGCCCCTGTCGCCTCCGGCGGCTGGGCTCTGCCCAGACCCGTGGCTCGCTTCGCTCGGGCTGGGACCGT
>JAJMAW010000195.1:0-11981 GCA_030565085.1 Sugiyamaella pinicola
GGAAGAGATAGACCAAAAGAGCACAACCAAGAGATAGAGTGAAAGATAGAAAAAAAGAAAGAAAGAAAGAATCATAGATACTATCTCTGAAAAGATAAAGAAAAGAAATAGAAAAGAAATCTCAGATGATTGAGAGATAAAAAGAGATCTGATAGAATAGTAAACAAACACAGCCGCTCAATTACCCGGAATCCTGACAACAGTGCCCACGATACACTAGGCTCTGCACGTGATAAACGTATTTTTCGACCGGGTAATCCCAGTAAGATATATCGGGAGCCACCGTGACTGGATCTTTACAATCTTACCTTTCATCGGGACATGTGTACGCTAAATTGATCTTGATATTTTCTCAGCTCATCAAGTACCTTAAACATACAATCAACGGTTAATCGTGCCTTTTACTTTACTTATCATACCCCTAAAATTTCCAGTTTGAGGTAAATGCCCTTTCCCAGGATAAAAGATAATGCAATTCATGAGCCAAGGGATAGATAGCCGCCAAAGGTAGACCTTGATAACACAACATATACTATTTACAGTTGAGTAGTGTCATTACCTCACCCTCTATATCGAATAATTTCAGGGTTCAGTCATAATGCAGTAGGAAATGTTACCCTGCATACGTATAGATATAGCCGCCATTACAAGCTGTTATCGCTCTGTCTCTACTAGTAACTATTATAACCCCTAGTAATGGCGGCTATATATTACTATATATAGCTGTCTCTGGTGCAAATAGGGGGCCATTTTAATCTATTGATAGATATAGAATGGCAGACACGAAATCGAATTCTCGCCCGATTGGAGTACAGGTTGTCGACGCTTCTATTCCTGCTAAACGTCCTACTCACGCCATCATCAAGGGCATTGCTGTTACTTTAGAACCTCTTGGCCTCGAACATGTGGACGACCTTTACGAGCTCGTAGGTGGGCCAGATAACGCATTGCTATGGGATTATATGTTTGTAGGACCCTTCACTGACAAAAACGAATTCAAATCTTATGTTAAAAATTGTGCAGACACAAAGGATCCTTTATTTTTCGCTGTTATTGACAATGCTAGTGGCAAAGCAGTTGGTAACATTTCATATCTTAACATTAATCCTTCTCATAAGTCGATTGAAACAGGAAATATCTTATACTCTTCCAAATTGCAGAAAACTGTCGGTGCTACTGAAGCTGCTTATCTGTCCATGAAACTGGCATTTGAAGATCTAGGATATAGACGATATGAATGGAAATGTAATGACTTAAATGCGCCGTCTAAACGAGCTGCTGAACGGCTTGGGTTTAAATTTGAAGGCATTTTCCGCAATCACATGATTGTCAAGGGGAGAAATAGAGACACTGCTTGGTTTTCTATTATTGATAGTGAATGGCCTGTGATCAAGCAATCCTTTGAGAAATGGCTTGATCCGAGTAATTTTGACCACCAGGGGAATCAAATCAAGCGACTTCAGGATATGCGATAAGCTATAAACCGGAGGTATTTGCCTGTCGCTGGCTCTGCCTCCGGCGGCTGGGCTCCGCCCAGACCCGTAGCTCCGCTTCGCGGAGAAACGAGCAGATGAACGAACGACAACTATAGCGGCTAGCGTAGCGAGCACAACGGGTCCGGTCAGAGCCCGACCGTCGGAGGGAGAAAACAGTAATTGGAATAAATAATTTATCTATATGATCTATTGACTAGCAGTCTTGTACTCGATGTATCCGGTAATATCATTCGGGTCAGATGCATAAAAGGTACTTCTGTCATAAGGAGTTAATTCAATTTTCTTTTCGAGCCTATCAACCAGGTCAGGATTGGAAATGAAATATCTTCCTAAAGCAATAACAGTGTTGGGATCCTGTTGAGCAACTTCCTCAGCATCTTTAGTAAGTCCACCAGCACGAACAAGGACACCCTGCCAAATGTTACGGGCGAACTCATTACTACCAGTGCCTTGCACGTCAGTACTACCATCTACTCGAGACTCCACTATGTGGATGTATGCCAATCTATTTCCCTGCTGTGCTCTCTTTTCTAGCTCAGAGACAACATACGACCATTGAGGGATAGGTGTAACGCCAGGGCTAACTTCTCCATAGGTCCCCCAGGGAGACAATCTAATTGCTACTCTTTCAGCACCGACTGCTTCAATAAGTGCGTCAACAATTTCAAGAGTAAATCGGGCACGATTTTCAATTGATCCACCATACTCATCAGTACGGTGGTTCGTGTTCTCATGCAGGAATTGGTCAGGGAGATAGCCATTGGCACCATGGATTTCAACGCCATCAGCACCAGCTTCAATAGAATTCTTAGCAGCTTGGACATAAAGCTGGATATACTCTTTAATCTCCTCCTTAGTTAATGGGCGCGGAGTGGCACCAGTGGCCTTCGTAGCCACATCGGAAGCTGAGACAACACCGGAAGTAATCCCTTCCTTCTTCAGCACATCCGGAATTGCCACTCTACCAACAGCCCACAATTGAAGAAAGGCGAAAGAACCTTTACCATGGATTTTCGAAATGACATTTTTCCATGCGTCAATTTGTTCTTGAGACCAAATGCCAGGGACACCCTCATAACCACCAGCTTTGGCAGCAATAAGAGTAGCTTCACCAACAATCAACGTACCAGGTCTAGCAGCCCTTTGCTCATAATATTTAGCAAACACCTCTGGAGGAACATGGTTTGGAGTTCTGAACCTAGTTAAAGGGGCCATGGCCACTCTATGTTGCAAAGTCACATTGCCAACTTTGATAGGGGCGAACAAGTTAGAAGTAGTAGTAGCGGAAGTAACAGTCATTGTAAGATATTGATTATTCTTAAAGATGTGAAGATATGAAGATATGAAGATAGTATTAAGGTAATTTATATTGATTTAACGAAAACAAGAGCAGGTTCATCTTGGTATTTATATTTATATTTCACTTCTCGACTTCTGGTTTCCTAGTCCCCTAGGGAGCGGCTGCTCCGTTTCGACCGCGGATGGTAGGAAGTTATTAAGCTAAATTCAGATATTCGTATTATAGAGATCTGAGGAATCTAATGGAACTTTGATCTAGTACTATCTACCAAATATTTGTAAGGAACTAAATGGATAGGTCATTAACTATCAGATACGCTCTCCTAGTGGAAATTACCCAAATAGTCGTTCCGGCTTCTTTCCGGTTCATTTGTAATCTACCAGCTTTAATAAGCAGACTAGATCGTAAATAGACGACAAATCTTTTATCAAAGTTATAAGCTAGCCCACTTTATGCTATGTTTATCGCTCTTTCCCCTGATGATTCCTCCGCGGATCGCTGCGGCTCAGCGGCGCGGAGATGCAGATCACTGCGGAGGCTATTGACCCTGCATGCGGACGGCGCAGGGTCCGCGGTCGCACCTCACGTCCACAATTATATAAATAGAGGATGATTTTGTGTAGATTCGAATATTTATTTTCTCATCTATCATTTTCACAAACAATCAAATTATATTTTCGATCTCTCGCAATTCAAACAATGTCTTCTAATACTGTCTATTTTGTTTCTGGTGGGAACAGAGGAATTGGTCTTGCTTTGGTTAAGAAGCTTTCCAGTACTGAGAAATCTGTCGTTATTACCACTGCTCGTAACCCCGTAAAGGCTGCTGATCTTCAAGCATGGGCTAAGGAACACTCCAATGTTCACGTACTGAAATATGACGCTTCTGTTCATAGCGATGCTGTGGATGTAGCTAATCAAATTGAAAAGCTTACTGATGGAATTGATGTGTTTGTTGGTAATTCCGGTATTGGCGAGGCACCTATGACTGTTTTAGATACTCCTACTGACTCGTGGTCTCATCTTTATGCTATCAATGTTGTTGGTCCTATTGTTCTTTTCAAGGCTTTATACCCACTGCTAGTTAAACGTCAGACCCGTAAGGTTCTATTTGTTAGCAGTTCTCTTGCTTCGCAAGGAGATATGTCTGCTGCTATTAGTTCCAGTTCTTATGGACAATCTAAATCGGCTATTAACTTTGTTGCCAAGGAGCTGAGTCTTGAGTTGGCAGCAGAGAATTTTATAGTCATTCCTATTCATCCTGGTCTTGTTGATACTGATATGGGAAGCGGATATGTTGATAACTTGGCTCAGAAGTCGGCCGAGTTTGGAGACCAGCTTAGAACGTTTATGATTAGCACCGAACAAAGTGCCAGTGGTATTTCTGACCTTATTGCTGGTTTGACTAAGGAGGATAGTGGTAAATTCTTAAGTTATGATAAGACTGTCCTTGCCTGGTAGATTATATGTCGCTTCATTTAGTTTAGATAGCAATAATAAACAAGATAAAGTTATAACAGCCTTTTGCTCCGCAGGCCAAATCATACCTTTCAGTATAGCAGAATATTAATAACTACATGATATACGTAGGTTATCATCTATTTTAAATATATCTAATTATTTGAGTTCGCCATCTGAATATTGAATCAAAGCATACTTTCCACTATATGCCCATGCACGACTATTATTGTTACCTAGAGAGGCCCATTCAGTATCTAAGTCCTCTTCACGACCATCAGGAAGACCAACAACAACATCAGCCTTGATGGTGCGCAACGTCAAGACTCTAATACCAGAAGTAGCTAAATCACGAATGGCAGTTAAAAACGGAGTGGTTCTGGGCCACATGATATCACCAACCAATTTACGATAATTAAGGTCTCCTTTAAAGATGACCAATTTCGAATCCTTGAGATCATCCCAAACTAAAGAGCCTCCACAAGAATCCTCCTTTTCAGTGATATCCCAAAAAGGAGCATAGGTGGTCCAAAAACTGGATGTTCTAATGACCAATTGTCCTTCACTATGGTAATGGATTAATTTCTCTACCAAATAATCAATGTCAGAACGATGGTCAGGGAAAGCTTTCTCATCTTGTAATAAATTAAATAATTGTAAGATATCCTGTGGAAGAACGTCTGACACAAACCATGGTAACGATTTAGGGTGAAGTACAATGGTATCAGCAAGTCCAGAATCAAGCAGAAAGAGAGCAAATACCAAATCAGTATAAAGCTCGAACCCCGAATTGTCAAGAACAAAGTCGACTCTTCCCCCTTTTTCAGAGCTGATAGCCTCCCAAGCACAAGGTAAATCGTTAGCAAGAATATTCTTGGAATTTTGTTTACGGACTTCAGCACCCTGCAATTTCTGAATTTCTTCCAAAGAAACAGTAACCAGAAGCGACAAGTCAGTAGCATTTCCCCAAAGAGAGATGTCGGTGAATTCGAAAAACAACACCTTGATAGCATCGTCATCAGAATTAGTATGATGAGTTTTTAATTGTTCAGCTAATGCCTTGTAACGAAGGGCAAGCTCAGCAACTGCAGAAGCAGATTTGTGGAAAGTGTCAACCTTCTGGCGTGAAAAGATATCATAATTTCTCCAATTTTCGGAAAGCTCAAAGTATGTGTATAATTTGCGATACAAATAACATTCAGAGAAGAGCCAAGGCGCAGACTGCCAAGTCAAAGGACCAATAGCAGACAGCTCCTCATTGTACGCTTTCACATCTGCGCCACATCCATCGACAGGCAATGGTTCAATAGGACGGTCGTGCTGAAGCTCGTGTTTTAAAGCAACAATTTTTTCGAGAATCTTCTTTCCTTCGGTAATCTTCGACTGCTTGGACGAAGAGTCAAGTTCGCCGATTTCACAATGCAAGTCATCAATTACACCCGTGATAATAGCAGGCCACCGGGTAGTGGCAGAAGCAAGCGCAAACGATTTAGGATCATTGTTGGCATAAGGAGGGAAAGGGGGGTTTCCTGCTAGTTAGCTACCGGTAGAGGGCTGGACAGGTCCGTTGTAGTGGCCAGGAGTCTGCCTCCGGCGGCTGGGCTCTGCCCAGACCCGTAGCTCGCTTCGCTCGGGCGTATCTTATACTGGCACCGTATACTCCGCGAAGCGGAGCCACGGGTCTGGGCAGAGCCCAGCCGCCGGAGGCAGACTCGCGTAGTTCGTAACCGGGCGACGGAGACCCGCAGTTAATAGGCACAAATATTACTTACTAAGAGACATTTCTGAAACAATTGGACAAAAACAATTCAATAAGCACTATTAAACACTTGATTCAAAGTGAAATATCTCGTCTTCTATTAATAGGCGATCTCGCTCAATATCGACTGGTTATTGTATGATGTACGATAAATCTCATACAGGCATGCGGTGAAGAAGGCAAATCAATCTCTTTCTATACCAATCACAATGTCTGAGCAGCCGTTTTCATTAAAAAGTCAATTCAGTAAAGCTTTAGAGAGCCAGAAGGTTCTTGAATCAGGGAAGATCCCATTCCGAAGCCAACAGTATGCCAAGTCCTACCATGAAACATTGGATCTGTTCAATACTTGTCGGAAAATCATAGATCGATTGGGCCTTTATAGTCGAAACGAAACGGCAGAAGATATAGCAACAAATGATGTGAAATATTTATCAATTGATTATCATTTGGCCAATTTGCTGTCACGATCTCCACCAACGGACGGGCCATTAGATCCGCGCCAACGGCTTGAAACAGTGAAAGCAATTGTTCAAAGTCATATCTCGTTTCTGTCTCTTCTCGATACATACAAGATTCTACCCAAATCTTTTTCTAATAAGCTTCAGAATGCCCTTCAAAATAAAGATGGTGGAGATGGATTACCGGACTTTGCATATTTCGAAGCAAAGGATGCAGTGGATAGAAGAGTGGAAAAAGTTGAAATGTTCAAATTAGAAAAATCCTTGGAACAAAAGATTGCTGCTTTTCATCAGGCAAACCCTAGTGTGGATGCAGATGATGCCGACGTTGATGATGAGATTTTCAGACAAGTGCAGTTTGGCCAGATTGGCATCTACGCAATCAAGTCATTCTCTTCAGTTCAGAATTTAGCACTTGAAGTAGAACTTTTGCAAAACATGCCACCGCCACTTCCTTCTGCAAGCACCGAGGCAACGAACTCGGGCTCTGAGTCTGATTCTCGTGAATCATCTCGGACCCCAACCAACGGCTATACAACGCGTCTTGAGCAACCGGTCCATCAGAAAGCTCTGCTGACAAAATCAGGAAAAGTAAACCGGCCGTTTACAATAGTCTCTACTCGAGATCAGATAGCTAAACAAGCATTTGGAACCGGTCAGAGACTGCCGACCATGTCAGTAGAAGAATATCTGGACGAAGAAATGAAAAGAGGCGGTATTATCGAGGGAGGCGGTGAACAAAGTGCTAAACAAGAAAGTGAGGATGAAGATGATATGACAAAACAAGATCAAGAGACTTATAAAGCCAGACAATGGGATGAGTTTACGGAAGCTAATCCCAAGGGATCTGGAAACACTATCAATAGAGGTTAAACATTAGTCATTTCAAAAGATATGTAAAAGATTATTTATTTATTATTATCCTGTAAAAGTACATTATTTATAATTTAGCACCTGTTTCTAAATACGCAGATAAATCAGTAATGGGAGTTGGAGCTTCAGTAAGAGCCAGACGAGATTTGAATTGACCAACATCAGAAACCCTTTCACCCTTTGGATATTTCTTGTTCTGAGGGTTAACAGTAGCCTGTAGTTCAATAATAAATTTTTGAATGTCACCAGAAGATAGTCCTTTAGAATGAAGTTTTGAAGAAATAACAGACACAATGCCTGGGAATTCCTTGCCTTGACAAGCTTCTGCCATTTCTGCCATTTCTGCTTGGGAATATTCAATCTTGTAGTCTGCAGCGAGATTGATAACAGCAGCAGTGATAAGGACTTCTTGAGACTGAGCAGGTGGGGATTGAGAGGCCAAATGAACAACTAATTTTGACCTGGACTTGGAGTCTGGCCAAATGTATTCCTTGTACAACCTGATAACATCTTCCTTGGTGATTGACTTTAAAAGCTCTGCATCAGCTTCATGCTTTAAAAAGTTATAATAACCAGATTGAATATGTGTCCAATATCGATTTGATTCTTCACCCAAGTTTTTGCGCTTCTCTAATTTACGAGCGACAAGAGCTTCAACATAACTGTTATAATCAACTTCAGAAAGATCATCGAGAACATTTCCCAGCTTATATAAAAAGTGGTCAATACGCTCTTCAAGATAATCAGTGGTACGTTCACTTTGAACAAGCACACGATATCCCATGGTTGTTCGGGTACTTCGAACTCCGCCAAATACAACATATCCAAGTTGTTCTTTAGTTCTTAGCTGATTAAAGACGGGTTCAGACGCAATTTGAGCAAACAATTCGAGTGTAACGCGTTTCTCTGCTTCTGTAATTAGACCTACTTGAAGTGTGTAATCAATACAGGAATTAATATTTTCTTTATCTTTCAAATCCAGTTGATAGTAATTGTCGGAACTAGGAGGCAGCAAAAACGATCTTCCCATTACTCTTTGAGAAGCGGCAAGGGGACGAACTTTTAAAATATCGACGCATAGGTCAGAAATTCGAAGTGCTTCTTCTTTAGTAATATTACCAAATGCCAAGATTTCAATCTGGAACTGGCGAACAAACTCACCAATGAAAGATTGCATATCTTCCAATTCCAAGTTATCCAATTCTGCACTTTTCTCATCAATATGCCAAACATGCTCATTCAGTAAGAAATATGTGTATTGGCCAATTTGATTGTAGGGAACTGTGAAACCAAAATTCTGATTCGATCGTTGGGTTTTTTCTTTTAGAACCTTGAATCTACTAGGGTCGACTGTCCTGTAACTTTTAACTTTTTCAAGAATTCGTTCGATCAACACTAGAAGTTTGTCATTATAACCATTGACGGAAATCTCAATTCCTCCCTTGGCAGTAGCTACTTCATAGCGCAACCCAGCAACTTCGGCGTTATAAGCAAATTCAACCAATACATCATTAATCAAACTAACAAACATACCAGTCTTGACCGAATTAGCAGGCGTCATGTTAGAGAAGGGATTAGTTAATTTAATATGAACACGAGCCTTGGGAATCCAAAATGTGTCATCTTTTTTATGCCACACTCTAACTTGATCATTTCTTTTAATGAGATTGGGGTGCTTGAGTGGCTCTTCAGTGGACGGTTTTTCTTTTCTGTCGACTTCGAAATTGGTAGGTATAAACTCATTCTTAGCAGGCAATCGATAAGGAGAAGTCGAGGCGTCATATTTGATTTCATTCAACTTGTGAATAATTTCGTCATCGATTCTATTTTCAGAATATTCGGTT
The DNA here is from genome assembly GCA_030565085.1 of Sugiyamaella pinicola. Classification (NCBI taxonomy): domain Eukaryota; kingdom Fungi; phylum Ascomycota; class Dipodascomycetes; order Dipodascales; family Trichomonascaceae; genus Sugiyamaella; species Sugiyamaella pinicola. Next base: position 9,192 of record JAJMAW010000195.1, read on the forward strand.
CCATACCACTTTTCGCGCTTGTCAAGGCCAGCTAAAGATTGTCCAGTAAGCACGATTCTAAAATTATTAGGAGAAAGGTACTCGGCAAATTGACTAATCAATTCAGGTTTATAGTCTCTCATAAGTGAATAGCTCAGTAAATGCTCTCGTGGCAAACCAGGACGCTGCATAACAGTAGCCAATCTAGAAGCAACGTCAATAGCATCTGTTTTCTGTTTAAACTTGAAATCCACGGCAGACATTTCTTTTAGTTCTTCAAAAATCCATGGCTGAGGAGGCGTGATAGACAATAACTTGAGGTATTCAAATACTCCGTAAAGAACTTGTTCATAGTTGTCGAGTCCTGTCGTAGTCAATTCAACATCTACAATAAAGAAATCGGTTCCATCGATGATATGTTCAGAACCAGCAGAGAGTGAATTGGCCCATTCTTTCTGTTTGAAATAATGAAGCAAAGAACCAGGGCCCTCGTGGCCAATCAAATGGGAATAGTAGTGGCTTGGTTTAACCGTATAAACAGGACGCTGATCGGGTATAGGAAACGTCAATACCAAGTGTTTTGTATCCATTACTGGTTTAGCACGGATGATTTTATTTAACTCTTTTTCAGTCAGGGGGAGAATTGAATCACGTTGATACTCAGAGTGAGGTCTTGGGCTATCAATATTACGAACAGACGAGAATTTTGACACAACCCATTCCTCCAAGGTATCCAAAGGCTCTCTACCAACAACAACCAATTTCATCAAATTAGCAGAATATAGCTTTTGATAAAACTTGAGCAACTCATCTCTAACATTGACATTTCTGGCCAATGGTTCCTCATGCAAAGTGGTCAAGTTTCCAGTGGAAAACTTGTTATAAACATGTTCCGGATTAGACAAAGATCTATCCAACTGGTGTAATCTCCAATTGTCGGACTGTAGATTCTTTTTGTTTTCCGAGTCAACAGCACGGATCTCACGATCCTTGCAGTCAGCAGAAAAAAGAGGGCTAATGAAAAACTGCGCAAATCTATCTAGAGCACCTTCTAAATAGTCATGAGCCACCTCGAAAAAATAATTGGTCTCTTCTGTCGAAGTATAGGCGTTTGAATGACCCGAATGCTCGGACAAGTACTGCGAATACTCGTTTTCAGAAGGATATTTTTCAGTTCCCATAAACAACAAATGCTCGCAGAAGTGAGCCAATCCATACAGATCATGGGGGTCCGAGTACGAACCGACATTCACATCTAATGCAGCACTAGCTTTATCAGTTTCTGCATCTTGAATCAACAACGCTTCCAATTTATTAGGCAAAGTAACCACACGATACTGGCGGTCATCCAAAGCGGGTCTCTCTAAATTAGACGCCACGACCGAAGCCAAACTCGTTCTAGACGAATCAGCACTATGAGACATTCTATCACTGAAAAACCTATGCTGGAAACCACGAATACCTATCTAGGGAACCTTGTTAGCGGAGCGTTCGGGGGAGGTGGTGGGTCGGATGCCTCCGGCGGCTGGGCTCTGCCCAGACCCGTAGCTCCGCTTCGCGGAGTACGTGGAGCCCCCTGGCAAAGTGTGGATTTTAGACTCCGCGAAGCGGAGCTACGGGTCTGGGCAGAGCCCAGCCGCCGGAGGCAGAGACATACGTTAAATGAGGAAGCGAACAAGCCTGGGAACCTTGAAAATGATTGTATGTTCATACGCCCGGTAAGAAGGACGAGTCGATGGAAATGCTAGTTGGCGGTACGGCCAATTAAAAAAAAAATCAAACAGCTAGCAACGAAGTGGCCGTGAGAATGAATGTGTCGTGTATGATGAAGTAAGTAGTAATACAGGATAGAGAGGCGATTTATCATGGAAAATGGTGATCGGCGGGGGTTGGCAGCAGCATAACTGCTGTTTATTGAGCAGGGCTAGGGCGCTAGGGCAATTGAAATAGGAGACGAGAGCCACCAGCTCAGATTATGATCCAAAAGCCATACAAGTAAACCCCTGAGCACTCCGCGAAGCGGAGCTACAGGTCTGGGCAGCGCCCAGCCGCCGGAGGCATCCAGGGGAACTGGCACGTGACGGTGTCGCGCAACAGTGCAGTGGATATGCAGGGCCTGTCTCCGGCGTCCCCCTGTCGCCTCCGGCGGCTGGGCTCTGCCCAGACCTGTAGCTCCGCTTCGCGAGCTGCTCGGCGGTGCCAACCACCGCGTGGTGGCCTATTTGCGGGTGGTGCTCCAGAGCCCAGCCGACAGAGGGAGGAGGCATCCAGGAGAGCCGGCACGTGACGGCAGCGCAGTAGATATGCAGGGTCTGTCTGTGCGGTGCCCCCCTGTCGCCTCCGGCGGCTGGGCTCTGCCCAGACCCGTTGTGCTCGCTTCGCGAGCTGCTTGGAGCGAGGGCATTGCTCCGTCGGTTTCAGAACAGCGTCCGTCACCCCTGAGCAGCTCGCGAAGCGAGCACAACGGGTCTGGGCAGCGCCCAGCCGCCGGAGGCATCCAAGGGAACCGGCACGTGATGGCAGGGTCTGTCTTCGGTGCTCCCCTGTTGCCTCCGGCGGCTGGGCTCTGCCCAGACCCGTTGTGCTCGCTTCGCGAGCTGCTTGGAGCGAAGGCATTGCTCGGTCGGTTTCAGAACAGAGTCCGTCACCCCTAAGCAGCTCGCGAAGCGAGCACAACGGGTCTGGGCAGCGCCCAGCCGCCGGAGGCATCCAAGGGAACCGGCACGTGATGGCAGGGTCTGTCTACGGTGCTCCCCTGTCGCCTCCGGCGGCTGGGCTCTGCCCAGACCCGTTGTGCTCGCTTCGCGAGCT
>JAJMAW010000196.1:0-11513 GCA_030565085.1 Sugiyamaella pinicola
AGCTTAGAGCACATAGCAGTCCAGGGGGATTAAGCAGCTCGCGAAGCGAGCACAACGGGTCCGGGCAGCGCCCGGCCGCCGGAGGCAGTCCCCCTACCGCCCCCTGTCGCCTCCGGCGGCTGGGCTCCGCCCAGACCCGTTGTGCTCGCTTCGCGAGCTGCTTGGAGCTCTGAGCACCTAGCAGTCCAGGGGGATTAAGCAGCTCGCGAAGCGAGCACAACGGGTCCGGGCAGCGCCCGGCCGCCGGAGGCAGATCCCCCTACCGCCCCCTGTCGCCTCCGGCGGCTGGGCTCTGCCCAGACCCGTTGTGCTCGCTTCGCGAGCTGCTTGGAGCTCTGAGCACCTAGCAGTCCGGGGGATTAAGCAGCTCGCGAAGCGAGCACAACGGGTCCGGGCAGCGCCCGGCCGCCGGAGGCAGATCCCCCTACCGCCCCCTGTCGTCTCCGGCGGCTGGGCTGGCTTCGCGAGCTGCTTGGAGATCAGAGGGAAAAGTCCGTGAAGCGGGCGGACCTCTCCCCCTGCGTTTTGCTGCTAGATAACATCGCCTGTGTTGGACAGATGTGCGTTTGCCGTAGGTATCCCGCGGTGTGTTTCACGTGATGGTGAAGAGGTCGTTCTGGCAGAGGGAGAGTCTGTTTACGAAAGATTGTACTGGTAGACGGTCTCCACTGGTCAGACAATGTGTAGATGTTTTTGTTACGGGTTACGAGGTAGAGAGAGAATGAACGAGACCGGACTCTGCCCAGACCTGTTGTACTCGCTTCGCTTTCCAACTTGTTGCCAGATGTAGGGGGCACACCACAAAGCGAGCGCAGCGAGCACAACGGGTCTGGGCAGAGCCCAGCCGCCGGAGGCAGAGAAGGGGAGGCAGAGAAGGGATATCCGGCAGTCGTCACGTGAACATTGGACCCTGCATGTTTTCCCGTACTTTTGGGTTATGGGAAGGGCACGGCTGCGAAATTATGGGATACGAATTCGCACTGTGGGACCTTGTAACACATTTTCAAACACCGCGATTCCCCTGCCATAACGTATAATTGGTAGCATATTAATCTCCAGATCCGTAGCTATCGAATGGTGCTAATTACGAGATAAACGGATCAGTACACCTCGTGTTACGAGCGATAGAAAGTTTGTTGACTCAGGGGTTAGGTGCCGATCAGTGCTTTCCTCTAGAAATATTAGTGCCACACTTCCTGAGTTCTTCTTCTTCCTTTTTTCCTCTCTAACATTGATATTGCGAATCGGTGTTCAATAAAACTTTCGACTTTTGGAAGTTTTCTAGCGTTTTTTAGTTTTCTAAGCCTGCGTTTAACAACTGTTTACTTTTCTCCTATTCAACTAACCCACTCTTATTATCACTTCATCCCTCTCACTTACTCTCAGCATTATTATTTGGTGGCGTCTCTAATTGAGAAGTCACAAGTTCTGAAAGACTCCATCTCAGTTTTTCAAGTTCTTTCTGTTATTGGTGTTTACGCCGCTACTGTTTACTTTTCTCTTATTTCAGTATCACTCACCCACTTCATCCATCTCACTTACTCTCAGCATTATTATTTGGTGGCATCTCTAATTGAGAAGTCACAAGCTCTGAAAACTCCATCTCACTTTTTCAAGTTCCTTCTATTCTATTATTGGTGTTTACGCCGCTATTGTTGGTTATTACGACTACTGTTTACTTTTCTCTTATTTCAGTATCACTCATCCACTTCATCCCTCTCACTTACTCTCAGCATTATTATTTGGTGGCATCTCTAATTGAGAAGTCACAAGCTCTGAAAACTCCATCTCAGTTTTTCAAGTTCCTTCTATTCTATTGTTGATTATTACGACTACTCTCTATTATTATTTTTCTTTCTTGTGGAGCTAAGCCACTTCTATTATTAGGTTACTCGATTGGTTATTCAGCCAATCCGTTATCTCCCTACTAGTCGTCTATATATTTGGAAAAAAACTAAATCACAAAAACAAAACTACAAAAAAACAGAAAACCCAAAAAAAAAAATGATTTTTCCTCAAAATGAGAACTTTCAAAGCCTGCATCATGGCTGTTGGCCACGTTTTTAGAAAACTCACTGGAACCGACGTTGTTCCCTCTGTCTCCTCGAATATCAACCATCGTGTTGAATCTGCCGTTGAACACAGATTGCCTGAAAGCCTTGCCAACTATTTTGGCCACTCATCATCTCGTACATCCAGACCTGTTAACACGTCTGGTCACAATTTCATGCCACCTCTCTTGGCTGGTGGCTATTTGGATGCCGTGTTCGAACACCCCTCGCGAAATTCTAGTATCTCCAGTACTGGCACAGTTATTCGTAACTTTCCCTCTTCTTCACGCATCCGCCGTCGTAATCACGCCGGTACCTCTTCGCGCAACTCTAATATCGCCGGATCTGCCAATCGTCGTCACCGCGCTTCTTCTTATGAGCGTAATTGTAGTATTTCCAGTACCGGAAGTGTTGTCCGTCATCACCTATCCACTACCGGCTTTTGTCAATGTGCCGGTCAGACAAGTGTCTCGCCACTCAATATCACCAGAACCGGCTCTGCCAATCGCAATTGTAGTACATCCAGTACAGGAAGCGTTATCCACCATCACGCAACTACTGCTGGACCCTGCGAGTGTGCACTCGCTGCACATCATGACATTCAATCCCCTTCGATTTTGGATGCCGCATTTGAAGACATGGAGTCTTACCTTGAAAAGAGCGCTGGAATCTCTACTGTTCCTCTTGCTTCCTCTTCTGAGCCTTTTCAATTTGCCGGTCACTCAACCATCCGACCACTTACATTTGCACATTATGGTGCCACCACGACTGAGGATGGAGTCGCATTGGAAAAGCAAAAGCTTAAGGAAGCTCGTGCGGATTTTGTTTCTCCATCCACTTCTACTTGTGGCACTTCTCAGGTTAACACTTCATCATCATCATCAGTTGACCAAATTACCCTTCGTGACCCTGACTCCACTAATGTTGAGGAGAATTTGAATAGAAACAACCAGAAGCCAAACATGGATAGCGAGAATTTGGTAACTAGTTCAAGTAGACTTTACAGTTTGAGTCCAGGTATCCCTCAACCAAGAGGATTTGGTAAGTACTAACAGAACACATTCACTACATGACAAACAGATACTAACACCCATACTAGGTTGTAAAGTTAAGGATTTCTGCATGGATGGGTTGCGTTTTGGTTTGGGAGTGAGTGTGGAATGTGATGAATTTGATGTTTACGATCATGTTTACGGGGCACCTCCTCCCCCTGTTGTAGCTGGTGGCGACACCGGTCCCGTAACCCCAACCAGTACCAACTTTCAGAGCGAGCCAATGACTCGTGATAATTTGGAAGCCTCTAGTCCAAGAAGACTTTACAGTATGACGCCAGGTATTCCTGAACCAAGAGGATTTCGTAAGTACTAACAAAACACATTCACTAAATGATATACAAACACTAACGTTCACATTAGGTTGTAAAGCAAAGGATTTCTGCATGCGTTATTGTTTGGGTATGATTGTAGATTGTGATGAATTTGATGTGAATCGTGACGAGGTGGTCCCACCTGGAGTTCATCGTGATGCTGATTTCCGTCCCGACAGTACCTGGATCCGTCCAGTTACAATTTTAAAGGACATTACCGACGAAACTGCTCCCAAGCATAGAAAGTCTCAATTTATCAGAAAGGCATTCCACAATGCCGCTGCTGCTTGCAACCGTCTCGCAGAACGTCCTATGAGTGACTACTAGGTCATTCATTATACATTACATTCAGCCACCATTGAACACAACTCATTGTAACACCGAGGGTGGGGGTCGGGGGTGGCGGTGGTCCATGCAAAGATTATTTTGTATGGGAATGGTTGTGGTAAACGTCGAGTAGCGGGACATTGTTGATTATTGATATTAGGAGTTGGGTCTATGGTTATTGTTAAAGATATGGATTATGAATTATGAATATTAGCCGGGAAATAGAACAGGTTGGTGGAAATGGTGCATTAATGGAGGAAGATTATTTTGTATGAGAACCGTTTTTGTAAACGTTGAGTAACGGGACATTGTTGGAATTATTATTATTGACTGGTATTAGGAGTTTATGGTTATTGTTAAGGTTTAAGGATGTGAATTATGAATTATGAATTAGTTATGAATATTGGTGGAGATGGTGTATTAATGGAGGAAGGTTATTTTGTATGTGAACCGTTTTTGTAAACGTTGAAGAACGGGACATTGTTGGAATTATTATTATTGACTGGTATTATGAGTTTATGGTTATTGTTACGGTTTAAGGATGTGAATTATGAATTATGAATGTTAGCCTGCAGGAACTGGAAATGGTGCATTAACGGAGGAAGATTATTTTGTATGAGAATCGTTGTAGTGAACGTTGAGTAACGGGACATTGTTGGAATTGTTATTATTGACTGGTAATAGGAGCTTATGGTTATTAAGGTTTAAGGATATGAATTATGAATTATGAACATTAGCCCGGAAATGGAACAGGTTGGTGGTGATGGTGCATTATTGGAGGAGGAATATTAAATTGGAAGAATGAGAATGGGTTCTCAGCGCTGTCATCGCTACCACCATGGGCAATTGTAGATTAATTGGTGGTGCTGGTGCATTAACAGAGGAGAAATATTATTAGTGAAGAATGAGATTGGGTTCTCAGCGAAAGTGAAATGGAGCAGGTTGGTGGTGATGGTGCATTATTGGAGGAGGAATATTAAATGTGAAGAATGAGAATGGGTTCTCAGCGCTGTCGTCGCCGCCACCATAGAGCATTGCAAAAGATTGAGGTTTTCAAGGAGGTGAAATAGGACAGGCTGGTGTTGATGATGTGTCAACAGAGGAGGAATATTAAAGTAAAGGAACGGGGATGGGTTCTCAACACGGTCATTGTCGCCGATTAGCGGTTGGAAGTGAGAGGGAATATTGATTCCAGAAGGGAAGGTAATGACGGAGCTATAGGGAATGTGAATGAAAATGAAGAGATAAATGGTCATCAGTGAGCTTGGAAAATGGAGGCTGTCGGTGGCGGGATTTCTGCAGCGGCGGACCGTTATTATTGGTCACACAAGACAATTGAAGGTGGTGTTAACTGTTGTTTTTTACTCCTATCTATCATTATCATTAATGAGAGATCTGGATAACTTCGGTTATGGATAGAGTAGTTGGTGGTTGTAGACTCTGCCTACAAATATATCTATTAGCGGAGGTATTTCAGTAGTATCGTATCTGCACTGGCCAGCATGATTAGCATACTCCTATGGTACTTTCCTCTCGTAGATATCGTAAGCAGCTCGTACTTCTTATTTATAGAAGTTGGCTATGTCTAGCCGCAGTCTAACAAGGAATCTTCGACGCAAAACTTGAAGGTTCCTTGTTGGACGTCTACAACCACAACTACTGCAACCTGTTCTAGTATCACTAGATCCACTTAGACCACAGGACCACTACAGCTTGTCTGTTTCCACCACCAAGACCACCAAAAGACCAAAAAAGGCTCTATCGAAGCAGCAACTTGAAATAATCTAATCTTTCATTACTGTCATGGTGTAAATGCTACCGGTGCTTCTTCTTCGCCATACTACCTGGAAATGATCTTCTCCAGTCCCTGTGAACAGCAGATCTTTGACGCATTCACATTATACATACTGTTACTGACATTGTTATATGACTACTTCACTACGGTAACTGTTCTTACTTCTCGTACTACAACTGCAACAGCATAACTTCTGCTGTTTGCTAAAACTTCTGCATTACTATTGATTGTACTATAATGTAATATATTAATAATCATATATAACAAACTTTCATGAACGCCAAGCCGCTAGCTGACTTGAAGCCAACTCTATGTCTATAACAATTATACCCAGATAATTAGTTGCTTCGTCATCGGAAGAAGAAATATGCAATTTTCCAATGAACATGGGAATGAAGAAGATATATTAAACGAGGATCCCATAATTGAGACTTTTGCGCATGCCAGTGAACAGTGATTTACTTTCCCTAGTTAACAACAGCATTGTAAACAGCTCACATAAACAATCCTATAGCATGTTACCAATCGCTGTTCCCGGCGAGCGGATCCTCCCCTAAGCCGTTACCTCACTGGTGGAGAATTATTGCCGAGCCACCATTTATCCTCCAAAGACAAAGACTAGTAACCGCAGAGCATGATGCTATTTCCCCGTAAACGGTACACTGTCGTCAAAAAGCAGATCAAAACAGGGAGGCTCTGAGATTGACAGCATTGCTGAATACGAGCAAAACGAACTACCGCCGGAGGCTAGCAACCACGAGCGAAGCGAGCAACGGGTCTGGGTAGAGCCCAGCCGCCGGAGGCAAAGCAGGGAAAGTAAGGGAGGACGGGGATCAATTACTTAGATAACTCGCTGAGTTTTCTGGTGACAATTTTCTCCACCAGAGCTTCGAGATGGGTGTTTGTTTGTTTTTCGATGAGTGATGAGACCTGTTTTTCAATTAGCTTACCCATGAGGTCGACCTCGATGTTGACGAGATCGCCAACCTGTTTCTTGGCAATGATGACTTTGCTTTGAGTGTAGGCTATTAACATGACCGAGAAGGTGCCCTTGGCGTCGTCGACGGCCGTGACCGTCAGCGATGTGCCGTCGAGGGCAATGAACCCCTTCTCAACTATATACCTCAGGTATTCCTTTTCGCGGGGCGCAAACGTTAAAGTCAAAGCGTTCGCATCAGGCACGATACCGACGATTTCACCGACCGTGTCAATGTGTCCTTGGACAAAATGGCCTCCAAACCGTACATGGCCAGACACTGCTCGCTCGAGGTTCACCTCATCTCCAGTCTTTAAACTTCCTAAATTAGTCCGTCTCAACGTCTCTGGAGCGATTCCCAATTTAAACTCATCCTTAGTGAACTCGGTCGCAGTCAAGCAGACGCCATTGACTGCAATAGAGTCGCCCAAATGGCAGTCCTCGAGAATAGGGCCCGATTTGCTGATAGTCAGTGAAACCCCATTGCCGCCTGACTTGGAGGAGTCCAGTGTGTTGTATTCAGATACGACTGGTGGTGACATGTCAGTTGGGCTCCCTAGGCTGCCTCCGGCGGCTGGGCTCTGCCCAGACCCGTAGCTCCGCTTCGCGGAGATTCGAGGGGTGTCGCTTACCTCCTAAGTGCTCTACAATTCCTGTGAACATTGCAGCAAAAGTGGGCTTTGAAATTTATCCGGTGAAGCAAACCAAGATATAGTGGCTATTTGTCTCACAATTAAACGTCTAGCTTGGTAATTGCAATATGGCTAACGAATCGGGCGTGAAACCCTAATATCTTCTCGTTCAGAGATGTTGTATAAACTCCTGGTTTTTTGGTAAATAATATCTTTACCTGAAACTTGGATGACTGGAATGAGGTGAAACAGTGGAGGTTCAATGATGAGTGCGGTGATTAATTCCGAGAACCATTCGTTATGAGGATTTAAGACTTTTCTGTTAAGGTTACGGCGTCATCATCTTAATCCAATTAAACTATATATACGTAATAACGTATTAACAGCGATTGTAATCATACTAGTATGTGAGTGAACCTTTTTCAAATGGTCTCTCTCGATGCATCTATTGAATGCGTAATTATATCAAACGCAGGGACCTGCCGCATTAAGTAATGTATGCTTCTGATCATATTCCCCTGCGTTACAGGCAATAAGCACATCAACAACCAGCAACAGCATGATACATTACATTGAAATTTATGAAGAAAACATCACTGGAAAGGGGATGTTTTAGGTCTGTCACTACTTGGCTGTGTTCCATCGTAACAGCTTTTCTTAGCATCTTTAAATTACCCCTGAATATACTTCTTTCAATATATCTTTGGATAACAGGCTTGCTAATAGGACTACTTAGATCACCTCAAGACCACCCCGCGTGTTCTGTCCTAATGACATCCCTCTATTGCTGGTACTTCTGCTTCTACTGTTATTATCACAGGTTGTTTACCTTATTAAAGACTTTGAATCATACTTCTAACTCTATTTTTAGTTTCTCAATAATCCTATTGGACTCGCATCTAAATCTGAAACACAGGCAGAGGCTCTATACGTCACTACACAAACAATGGATAACTCCGAACAGGGCAGATTAACACAGACATATTTCGTACCACTACAGCATGGAATTATCCTAATATTGTACGGTTACTGTAACTTTTTGCGGTACGCACTTAGATAACTTTTCAAGATAAATTAACTCAAATTGCCACTTTATACTTTTTACTAAAAGAAGGCAATCTGAATCTGAATCTGAATCTGACGGTCCCTGTATATCTATCTCTATCTGTCTCCTACTATTTCTTCTTCCTATACTTATACCGCTCTTGCTCCTTATTGCACGGCTGACATTTTAAATTTACTGCACGAGACTACGACCTCGAATCCTTGAACAGACAACTATTATTTCACCCCCAAACTACTATCAGATCACATTCAAAGGGTGAGGACGTTGTTGATAGATCGTAGATAATTTCTGATTTACAAACTAAAAGCAAAGAGCAACCACCATTTTTTTGGTGAACGAGATATTGAAGTCTGACTGTGGTGAGGCATTATCGGATATATTGCTGACTCAAATCAAATCTGTGATAGTAGTCAGTGTGTCCATCATGGAATCTCCTATGTCCCCGACAATGACTCCTTCATCTTTCCCATCTCCCATTATTCTTGCTCACTCTCCAAGAGATATATATACAAGTCTCAACTCACTATCTATAAGTGGAACTTTAGGAACTGCAAAGGGCGAAAATAATCCAAACTCAGACTCGAGCTCCAATTATTCTCCTACCAGAGGATCGGCAAGTACGCAGAATCACCAGTTCCATATTACCAAGCCAAATGAATTTTCCTCTAGCAGAGGCACCGGCCCTTCTTCCCCATCTACTGCTGTGAATTTACTTCCTAGTACGTCGTCGATTTCGCTTTTATCATTATCATTTGCAGGGCCGGAGTCTGACCAACATCAACAGCAGTTCCAACAATACCAACAAACCCAAAATTTCTCTGAATATGATTCAGGATCACCTAACAATCCTCCCATGTCGCCCGGCTCTCCAGGTTACCATTCATCATCACAGAGAATGCTAGCTCCTCCTCAAAGAGAAAGAATGAAACATTACTTTTCTCGGTCTACTTCTGTAGTTATATCAGGACCAGGCTCTTCTTCTGTAGCTGGTACAAGATCCCAGCCTATTGATATGTCATCGATACGAAACAGCAGCAACAATGCATCATTTTCTGATCAGTTGATCCCTCCAGAATCACCTTTTTTAGAACCCATGTCTCTTGGTTCATCTCCAACTGCATTCACGTTGAATCAGGGACCTCCTGATTTTTCTACCGCCATTAACAATAGTAATTTTTATTTTCCTCCAAAGCGTAACTCGAATTCATCATTAGTACGACCTGTCCAGATACCGTATAATAATAGCAACGAGCCCGGCTTGCCAGATTCACCGACTTTGCATCCAGTAGGAACTCCTGCTGAGGAACCTATGACTCCAATGGTTTTGGAAGACCAATAATATTGTTTATTTATGTTTCATTTGCATTACTTAGTATCCTATGTTTATATATATAATACAAGCACAGAATTTGTTGTTAAAAAAATCAATATATTTGATTTATATGCAAGTGATGAATATTATCTAGTTTATATGCAAAGGAGGAGGACGACGAGGACGAAAAATCACCAGAATTGTGTCCTTACTGTCAGTTGACTTGGGCGTCTCATATCGATATCTTCTTCTTCATCAAATGGATTGAACGTGTCGTCGTAGAGAAAGTTATGATTATGAGCAGCAATGACAGGTTTGCCCCCTCGCGAAGTTTCAATAGCTTCATGGCCAATCCAAACTAAAGTAGGCGACGGAGGAGACCTAGGGATTTCCTGTGATGATCTCGGGGTAAGTATAGGAATGTAGTTTGGTGTAGTCGGCGACAAAGGCAAAGTTGAAACTGACGTTGGAGAATTGCTAGCAGCTGGATATTGGTATTTAACGTCGTCATCATCATGTTTCTCAAAATATCCTGGTGAAATGCAACTGACAGGTCTAGCTTGTGTACGGACTGTGGAACGACGTTGTGGTATATTACCATATGCAGTAGACATTGATGAGAATATACGAGACGAGGTCGTGCTGTCCAATTCAACTTTCGTAATAGAGGTTTTCGAAATGGAGTGTTTTTTTGATAGATCATTGTCCACAAGATCAGAAACATCAGCTATGCTTTTTCTCCATTTCACCAATGATTCAAGACGAGATCCTTTTCGTCTATATTCTTTGGTTGTGCTGGGAGATAAAGATGATTCAGGCACTGAAGGCAGTTTTTGATTCGCACTTGAATAGTTGGAAGAACTAGTAGATACTACAGATGAACTTCTATCTCGATAAATATTCGCCGGTTCCAATGATGATTCTTCAGAATTGTGGTTATTAGGCAGCATGAATTTCCTTACGGAAGCACTTGCTCTCTTTCGAGTCATGGAGAATGTAGAAGATATTGACGACGAAGGAGAGCTAGATGACATACTAATTGTAGGAGATAAAGGAGATAGATTTGCTTCATTTGCAGAACTAGATGAAACGGATATAATAGATAAAGGACGACGTAATCTTCTCGATAGCGACGATCTGGGTGTGGGCGATTCTTTCAATTCATTTGTATCGCTTGAAGACGATCGATGATGGCCGACAGCAGGACCAAGTCCATTACTGCCTAGATTACCAATGATCATGTTTTCTTGGAAAATGATGAAAACTATTCACCAGCGAGCGAGCCCACTCTTTAATATAGTTTGACGATTAAGGTTTATGGCAAAGGAATGTACTGTCAGTGCGCGTACTATTAATTAATTAACAGCCAACAAAACGCGATTCAAAGTCTCAGACAGCCAGCACTGTTTGAGCAGGCTTGCAAAGAACCAGAAGTCAACTTAAACTTTCATATTATTGTAATCAGAAATCCTTCTGCATATCTGATATTACCCCTTTTTTCCTTCCTGGACTAGGTACGTAGAAAATGCGTTTATCAGACGCATCGCCATCCGCTTGGCGATGAACGCGGTATGAAATCGGTACCATCAAATAATATAATTTTTACGATTCACGATTCGTATGCGACTGCGGACGACCAATTGTGAAACATAAAACAGTGTCTGTGCGGTCATGAACCAAACCAAATCAATTAGACTCAATAGACAACATTCACTCGTATATCGCATGAGCAGAATCAATTAATACCGAATTAACGTAACGCCCTCGTCTCTTCCTTCTCTCGTCTCTCTCTCCATCGCCTGTCCATACTCGTGTATGGAATAATTTCCTGCTAAGCAGGTAAGAACAAATCCCCCTGCATACAAATCGAAAATGGGAAAAACACCCTGCGAAGCAGCAGCCAGGGGAAGCCCCCTGCTTCGCCTCCGGCGGCTGGGCTCTGCCCAGACCCGTAGCTCCGCTTCGCGGAGGGCTGGGACCTCATAGCA
>JAJMAW010000197.1:0-11038 GCA_030565085.1 Sugiyamaella pinicola
TGAACTGGCTCGGCTGACTCTAACGTCTTCGTGCACAATAAATCTAATCTACGTCTAGTCACTTGACTTGAGTCTCTCTCCGAACTTCTGCTCATCGCAAGACTCCTGTGCATCACACCCTATATTCCACACGATGGAGCTCTAAGGCGTACTTCCAACTGCCTGGCTCCACAGCTGACCGCAACAAGTCTATAAGTCTATATAGCTATAAGTAGCACCTCTATATATTGCACCCAACTTAACTACAGGAACCTGACTCGGTTGACTCCCCACCTACGCGTTCCTTTCAGTCGCTCTCCGGTGGCTTTTTTGGTTCCCTGTTATTCTCCCTCTCTTCTTGTCTCTCCCGTACTCTTCCTTCTCGTTCTGCTTCTCTCTGTTATAGAGCGATAGAAGAGAGAGACACTACTGCAACAAGACAGAGTGTGACAGAGAAGATAGAAGAGAGAGACAGATAGCTATAGAATAGAGAGAGATAGCTATATATAGAGAGACAGAGAGAGAGCGAAGAGAGAGAGAAGGATATATAACTCACTATTATGCAACATAATCAACTACTATAATACTCCCTAAACGATCGCCATTACCACTCTGTATACCACTTACGCATCCTGGAGTACCACCGCCTTGCTAGAGTCCTTGGCTTGAACCGTAGTGCACCACAAGCTGTTCGGGCTCTCGGTCTTAGAGACGCCGGTTATTGCGAGGTAGATGCTCGTCAGGTCCACGCGTGATGCCCAGTATTCAGAGAACAAAGCTTGTCTGCAGTAAGATTGGACAACCCACCACACTCCGTGCATATGGTCACAATCGTGGTCGAGAATGTACTCTCTGAACAGTTTGCCAATCTAGATAGACATTTGAATTTTCGTCTCGCTCTGATCTTTCATGCTGCATAGGCAAACAGCGATAAGTCAGCGGTAACTAGATGCAGTCTTTCCGGCCATGACGCATCGTGCTACCGCATAAAATGGTTCATCTGCTAAAGCAAATATGGTATCATTTAGTTTCCAGGTTGAGTCTCGTTCGGCAAGGTCTTCTGCTGAGCTGACCGCACATGGCCGTCCGGTACATGTTACCTTGTATGACCCTCGGCAGCATCGACGAATTCTACTCGTTAGAACCACTCTGACAATCACCGAGGCTGCTTTTGAAGTCTCGTAACTGCTAGTTTGGTCCAGGAGGACACGATTAATTGAACTTATCCGTCTCACTCACGGCTCAGAACGGCTTTTCATGATCATATCACATAATCTGCTATTTAAACTAATTAATTGTCAAAGCAAAAGGAACAGAGTGACAATGTTTCATGATCCTCTCTTCGCTCCGCTCACGACGGGTATATCACGCAGACCCGAATGTGTCACTGTCACTATAAGACACGTCCCTTTCATGCTCCAAATACATGTCTCTAGTTATTCGTCGAATAGCATCTGTGGACAGGAGTACATGGTTACATTTGTCATGTGTGCCAACTAAAACTTTTACCGGCACCGTCAAATCTCGAGCTACAGCTATTGAAGCCTCGTCTATCGATAAAAATGGCGTCCATGTACCAACCGGTGCCATTGGCAAGCATTCCGTGCTTACCACCACGCTCTGGTGTGGTACCGACCCAGTTTCTCGCAAGTAGAGGTCATATTGTACAGACACAATCCTGCATGTTTTGAGGGTTGTAACCTCATGGTCATACACCACTGTCTGGACACCGTCCTGTCTCTTTCTAAATCGGACTGAAGCAATCAGAACCACCGACGCCTGGTTGCCGTACTCATCTCGCTCTTTAAAGTACTGTCCTATGTTAACTGCATGCCCTGCAAACCGCACATTGTAAACTACAATGGGAATTGCGGAATATGTATAGGGAGGATCAGATATAAAATGTAATATGCCTTTAAGTTTATATTTTCTCCAAAGCTTACGTATAGACCAAGAGAGTTCATGTCCAATATGGGCGTTCCCGGGCATATATGGAGCACGTAGTGTAAATACATGGCATTTTCCGGGGGAAGGTGGCAGTGGGGTTGTTTGATTTTCGGCAATTGAAAATATGCCACCCCAACAAGGAATATCCTCGTATAAAGTTTCTTCAGATCTCTGGTGAAATGTATTGACATCTCTGAAAGCGGCAGGGTCGAAAAAGATATGTTCCAAACAACATTGCTCTGGCACATAGTCAGGAATCAAGCAACTGCTCTGAATACTATCGACTATCACAGAAGAAGAGGTGTTTTGGCTGGCACGGATGAGACAGTGTATAACTGCGCGGAGAAGATCCATAGGGATGACAACGAAGAAACAGCGTTCATCACTTTTTATGTAGGAAAAAGCCCGTTATGGGCTCTGCCAACCACACTTGATACCCATAATATCAATGTATCGAAGAGGCTTGCATTCTCTAACCTCGAACTATCTATCAGCTACAATTACTAAGCAATCAGTATTTATTTCTCACAGTGAGCGGTTGTCATAGCCTTTTTTATCTTCGAAATCAATTATTACCTTTCGCTATAGTTGACCCTGCCATAAACTAAACACGGCCACTTCATGCTCCAAATACATGTCTCTAGTTATTCGTCGAATGGCATCTGTTGACAGGAGTACATGGTTTCTCTTGTCCCATGCGTATTTGCCAACTAAAAAGTTTACTGGCGCCGTCAGATCTCGAGCTACAACTATTGAAGCCTCGTCGATCGGTGTCCGCGTCCGTGCACCAACCGGTGTAATTGGCAAGCATTCAGTGCTTACCTCCACGCTTTGATGTGGTACCGACCTAGTTTCTCTACTCACGCTCCGATGTGGTTCCGACTCAGTTTCTCGCAAGTAGAGGTCATATTGCACAGACACAATTCTGCAGCTATAGCAGTCCGTGACCTCGCGATCATACTCGATTCTCCGTACACCGTCCTGTCTCTTTCTAAACCGGACTGAAACAATAAGCACCACCGACGCCTGGTTACCGTACTTATCTCGCTCTTCAAAGTACTGTTCTATGTTAACTGCAATCCCTGCCAACCGCACTCTGTATACTACAATGGATATTTCGTCATGTTCATAGAGAGGACAAGATATCCAATATAATATGTGTTTACGCTTATATTTTTTCCAAAGCTTACATATAGACCAAAAGAGTTCATATCCAATATGGGCGTTCCCGGGCATATATGGAGCACGTAGTGTAAATACATGGCCTTTTCCGGGGGAAGGTGGCAGTGGAGTTGTTTGATTTTCGGCAATTGAAAATATGCCACCGCAACAAGGAATATTCTCGTATAAAGCTTCTCTAGATCTCTGGTGAAATGTATTGACATCTCTGAAAGCGGCAAGGTCGAAAAAGATATGTTCCAAACAACATTGCTCTGGCACATAGTCAGGAATCAAACTTCCTCTCCGATGAATAGCTACTATCAAAGAAGAAGAGGTGTTTTGGCTGGCACGGATGACACCGCGTATAACTGCGAAGAGACGACCCATAGGGATGAGGACCAAGAAAAGCGTTCTGCGCTTTTTATGTAGGAAAAAGCCCGTTATGGGCTCTGCCGACCACACTTGATACCCATAATATCAATGTATCGAATTCTCTAATCTGACCTCGAACTATCTAAGCTTTATCCATGTCCATCCTCCTCGGCCACTATTGCTACCATTGCTAGACAACCGTATTTACCATCAACCTCTGTTACTGGCCTACTGCCGCAATAGATTTAATATTGTGCAAACAAATTTTGCTATCTACATCTATACCCCCTACATAGTATACTACATTGGGCCGGAGTACAGGAAACTTATAATATTTTAGACAAGGATGCTATAGGGCTTAATCAATGGCTTGTGGTTGTTCCCACGGGCTGCGTATGGGGATATTAGTCCTTGTCAGTTGGACGACATCAATGCGGGTGCCAGCAGCACGGTATTTAGTTAGCCAGTGGCAAGTTACACTTTTTTATTTGTATATTCTTATGAAATAATACGAAAAAGCTATATTATAGTATCTGAAACCTCCCAGACAGACATGTATTTCTTGCTACTCGAACTCGAACCAAGCTTACAAAAGAGGCTTCAAGACATGATCATGATTTCCAAAGTATATCAGCATTCCATTAATCTGTTACTTACTGGAATACAGTAAAGCACCTGCAAATACAAACAATGTTCCAACGATCATTCCCGGTGACAAATCATTGCCAAATAAATAAACACTGATAACAAGACTTATAAACTTACGGATATTAAGTATTATAGTCACGGTTAGCGCACTCACATGCCCAGCCAGATTGTTCACCCCTCGAACGCAGATATATTGAGTAATCCCATTAACTGTCAGGTAACAGACCCTTTGTGGAATGGTGAGTCTTAGTGGAGGAATACGAAAAACAGGTTCCGAACTCATAGCTGATGCAAATTCAGTAGCGATCTCATGCCTCATGGAAAAGAAAAAAAAGAGTGAAATGAAATGCGTGTAAAACAGTGACTCTCTCCAGTGTCGGCCATACTTCGCATAAGTAGCTTCTGTAACAACTCCCTGGAAAGCTCCTAAAATCGAACCAATTAATAAGATCGCAATTCCAGCGACGTACGTTCTAGTGTTTTGAGGATCTTCTTTCTCAGACAAGAAATCAGATTTCCTTGGATTGCCATACAATGTAGCCAAAAACACTCCAACAGTAAGAGTGATAACTCCACATATTTGTTTGATAGTATATTGTTTGCCACCAATGAGTCCAAATATCATGGTGATAACTGTGCCACCTGATCTGAAAATTATATGAATAGGGACAGAAATATGAAATGCCCATACATAGTTGTTTAGTACCGAAAGTAAAAAAAATAATGCCACGGGTATGATCATTCGATAAAGAGGAATCTGTGGTTCTTTCAAGAGAAATTTTGATGTTGGGTCAAAAAAATAAATGAATCCTTCAGTAGCAACAAATAAAAACTGTACAAACGTAATAAGTTGGCCCGCACTAGGAGCATCACGGACAATTGATTCAAGTGTGAATACATTTGAACAGCAACCACCGAAGATGAGAGATAGAACAAAAAGCCATTGGTTGAATGTCATTTGTCCGACTGCTTTGACAACCTGGGATGCAGCTTCAGCATCACCCTTGTTGTAAGAAACAACATTAGGCGGAGTCGACGGCACGGGATCTTCAACTGTTGTTAATAAGGATAGCGAAGAGTTTTTATTATCCTCTAGTTTCGACAGGGACTTTAACTGGCTCATTATAATGGAGGTGGTCTGATTTCAGGGGTATTTGTGTTATAAACAGAAAAGAAAAGACAGAATCTCCCGTTCTATGGAAGTTATATCTCAACCAAAAATGTAACAGCAAGAAGGTGAGAGGAGAGTTTTAAGGAAAGAGTCAAATAAATCGAATGAGTGATATGGTACCATGTCCTCGAATCGGCGCCGCACCAGGTAGTTTCTGACATGCAAGATTAAGTTCATTCAGGTTTCAGCTTGGCCCAGGTACGAATAAAGAAAAAGTGCATGTAGATATTTAAAACCATTGAAAACAAAATAGTTTCGCTCTCTGATTGGAAAGGAAGCTTTAGCTGAATTGACTTTTAGAGTCCGACCCCCCCGCGCGCGTGCGAGGATTTAGTATGCTAGCGTTAAAAAAAAAGATCGGCGTTTTGAAAACCACGAACTCGTGATATGCACGTGATCGAGCGAAGCGAGCAAACGGGTCTGGGCAGCGCCCAGCCGCCGGAGGCGACGAAAAACCGCCGGAGGCAAAAGAAAGGGAAAACCCCGCCGGAGGCTATATATCCTGGCACGAGCGAAGCGAGAGCCTACTTATGTTCCATATGCTACATATTTATGCCGCACATACGCGTGAATCACGTGATATTTGGCCCCTGTCAAGTCGCGTATTTTTTTTTCAGAATTTTTTTTTTACAACGCGAAAACTCCAATGTCCACTAAATATTGTACTAGTTGTCTGCAATATCGGTTACCGCCTGAATTTCTTAAGAATCGCTCTGATCCAAACAGCAGAGTCTTAAATACATGTGCTGGATGCCGTGCGTCAGCTGCTCGGTCGGCAAAGAAGAGAAAAGCGCTCAAAGCTCTCGATTCAAATGCTCCTTCTAGAAGACGCGTAATTGCTGAGACTCCAGCCCCTGTGCCAGACCCTGCTCCAGTTGCACAGCCCGAGCCTGTTCCTCTCCTCCCTGAACCTGAAATTGGCCCCCCTACCGAGTAAGTATTGTTCTCATACAGACGATACAGATGACGCGATTCTAACGCCCTCCAGACCCCGTCTTCTTCCTGATCCCGAACCTGGACCCATCCCTCCCGTCGCCGAGGCCGAGTAAGTTGTTCCTTCAATCCTTTGATCCTACACCAAATCCTAATATCCTTACTAGAAGACCTAATGGCCCTCAGCCCGCCGCCGAGCCCGCTGCCGAGCCTGCTGGCTTCCTGCCTCCGGATGAATGGCTTCTGTTAGGCGACTATCACTCTGCTTTGGCTGACATTGAGATGGAGTACTGTGTTCGTTGTAAAGAGCGGTGGTTTTCTATGCAGCTGCTGAATGAGATCTGCCATAAATGCTTTCTGAGGGATAAAGGTTCGCAGGCGCCCTTTCTCATGTCTTCAGAAAATGAGATGGACCCGGGAGATGTTCCTGCCGACCTACCTGCTCTTACTCAGGTGGAGGAGATGATTATTGCCCGTACGCATGTGCAAATGTTCGTACACCGGTACCGCGGTCACCAGTATCATTACTCCGGTCACTGTGTCAGTTTTATGCAGAACAACATTAAGACCGTCAGTACTTTGCCAAACCTACCCGAAGAGCTCGACATTGTTGTGCTAAGGCCGCCTGATAAAGCAATGGCTGACAATCCGAGATATCGGACGCAGTTCCAAGCTGATTTCCGCGTTCGGAGAAGTCGCGTGCTAACTTGGTTAAATTATTTGAAGGACAACCACCCTGACTATCGATCGGTTCAAATTGATCCCGACCGTCTGGATTCGTTGCCTGTTGATGGTGATGTTTCTTCGGCATTTCCTGTGGTTGTTGACGAGTCGCTTCCTAATGAGAGGTTAATTCCGGATCTCCCTGTCGCTGCTGAATCGGAGTTACCGCCTCCAAACGCTCAATCGATGGTCCCCAATCTCGAAGATGGTAGGACAGAGATCGATATGCTCTTTGATAGTATATCGGTGCCTGCACCAGAGATCCGCTCGACTCCTCTCGATGAAGCGGCCGGGAAAGAGCGTGTCTTTGCAATGGCGTTTCCAACCCTCTATCCTACGGGCTCGGCCGACTTTTTCCTGCCCCGCCAGCGGACTGTTGAGTTGAAAGATTACCTGGAACATTTGATCCGCTACCACGATGGGCGATTCGGCGCGCACCCACGCTGGAGATTCTTTGCATTCAACCTGCTAATGCGCAGGAAAGCTGGCAGTGCGGCCCGCTTTTATGTTTCCAAAAATTCCGGTATGAAGAATCTTGACCGTGAAGAGTTAGCTGAGGCTCTCCTAGCGGACGAGTCTCTTCTTCCACAGATTATGCGTCAAGGCTCGGGCTTGAGTGGCACGCGCCCGTTCTGGAAAAATAAAGGGATCGGCTTGCAAGTACAGGCTCGCTTTTTGTCTCCCGAAATGTCCCCCGTGTTTATGACGTTTAGTGCTGCCGATATGCAGTGGCAGGACCTCCATCGACACTTCCCAGGCTACGAGGACGTGGCTTCGAAGGACGATCGGACTCGCCATCAGTTCATCTGGAAAATGGTTCAGTCCCATCCACATATCGTGGCCCACTATCTGGATATTAGATTTAGGATCTTCAAAGAGAATGTTCTAAAGCCGTTTTTCGGCTATGAGGACGAGTGGTACCGATACGAATGGCAGGCTCGAGGCTCGGGCCATTTACACTGCCTTTTCTGGATCCCATCTGCTCCTCCTCTTGACGTTGCAACTGCTGAGGCTCAAGAAAGATTCGCCCAGTATTGGGGTGCGAATATCACTGCCTGGAACCCTGATCAGCTACGCCGCCCCGATGCACGGAACCCTGCGTCCTTGGACCACAAGGATGTAGCCAATACTGCTGATCAGTTCGCTGCTTTTCTGAACCGGCTCCAGGTGCATTCTTGCAAAGCTCCTTACTGCCTGCGTTCTAAGAAAAAGGGCACTGCACCCTCTTGCCGTTTCTTCTATCCTAGGCCCCTTTGTGAGGAACCCATGGTAACACAGGAAATTAATCACAAGGGGTTGTTGTTTGCGCCCGCTCGCAATCAGCGCTTTTTAAACCAGTGCACACCGTTGGTAGCCATGGGATGGATGGCCAATACTGACATTCAGCCTCCTACAACCCTTCGTGCCGTATTAACTTACATCGGCAAATACGTGTCCAAGCCTGAGAAATCGTCTCTCTCTTATGCCGAACTGCAAGCGCAGGTTATGCCTCATGTCAATGATAGAGCTCCTCTTCTGTCGTTTGCCTCTAAAATGCTCAATAAGCTTATTGCTGAGCGCGATTGGTCCGCCCAGGAGGTCTCGCACCTCCTGCTCCAGATCCCTGTCCAGTGTTCCTCGCGAAGCGTGATCAGCCTCGACTGTCGCCCCGAGAATAACCAAGACGACATGATTGTCTTGGAATCTGGCGAGATCACCCACCGCAGATCGCCTCTATGCCGTTATCGAGAGCGTCTGGCTGATGCCAAGACAGATCTTCCGTCCCTGGAAACTCTGAGTCTGTATGATTGTCTAAGGCTTTGGGACTGGCAGAAATGGAAGAAACGTCCTAGAGCTCGCCCACGGGTCATCAATTACTATCCAAAGTATTCGGATCACCCGGACTCGCCTGATCATTCCGACCATTGTCGTGTTAAGCTTATGCTCCATCATCCATTCACTGAGTGGAATGACCTTCTCACTGTCGACGGCGTTACTTACGAGTCTTATACAGAAGCGTTCAATGCTTGCAAACAAGCCCACTCTCACCCAGACGACTTCTATGACGACCCGAAAGATGATCCCTCGAACCCGGACGACGACTCCGACTCGGACTCCGACTCTGATGACGATATACAGGGCGACGATCTTCCACTCGCGGACTTTGAGGCCCTTGCGCGCCTGAATCCTAGGGCTCATTATACCTACATTGACAGGTATGACGGCCTGGGCTCGCGCGACATCGACCGTGACTACCATTGGCCAGCACATATCGGCCGATATAGCGACATTCACCCTCAAGTCTTTGATGTGATGAAGGCCGATAACCCAGTCGAGCTCACCGTCGACGTTGATTCGTCGCCGGATTCCTTGAATACTGACCAGAGAAAGCTCTATGATACCATTGTGTCCCAGTACGCCGACGAGTTGAAACTGTCTGCCGAGCCTTCGCAACTCCTTTTGAACGTCGACGGAGAGGCCGGCACTGGAAAGACCTTTACGCTGCTGAAAGCATGCGCTAAACTACAGGAGCTCGCTACACAAGCTAGACGGGGCAATCCCGTCTGTCGCGCTGCCCCTACTGGCATTGCAGCCTTTAATATCATAGGCAAGACTTTGCACAGCCTTTTACGGCTTCCAGTCAAGTCGAAAATGTCCGACCTGTCTCCAGGATCCCTACAATCTCTACAAGCGGACTTTGCCACTTTCCGTTTCCTGATTATCGACGAGAAATCAATGATCAATCTTCAAACCCTTTCGCTGATTGATGACCGTTTACGGCAAATCTTTCCTGCTGAGTCGGGACGGCCCTTTGGCGGCCTGAGCGTCTTATTATGCGGAGATTTCTTCCAGCTTCCACCTGTAGGTGGCAGACCGCTGTTTACCCGCTCTCCTACTCAGGTCGACGCTGTCAAGGGCCACCAGCTTTACCTTGCATTCAACCGTACGCTGAGGCTCACCATCATTATGCGCCAGCAAGGCGATGATGATATCTCTGTCCGATTCCGCACCGCCCTGGCTGAGCTCCGCACTTCCAAATTATCCAAACAGAGCTGGGATCTCTTGAAGACCAGAATCCAGAGCTCCCTCTCAGAAACCGAAGTAGAATCCTTTGACACCGCTTTGCGTCTATACTACACCAACTTCGATGTCATCACCGAGAACTGCAAGAAGCTTGAGGTCCTCAGGCGACCAACCAGATCCGTTAAAGCCCTGCAAACGGGCCGAAATGCGTCAAAGGCTCTTGACGAGGACGCTGGCAACCTCTGCAATGAACTCAAGCTTTGTCTCAACGCTCGCGTCATGCTGACTACTAACATATGGACTGAATTGGGGCTCGTCAACGGTTCGATGGGCTCCATTCACGACATTGTCTGGCATGAAGGCCAGGACCTGACAAGTATCCCCTTCCTGCTGATCAAGTTCGACTCCTACACAGGTCCCAACTTTCCACAGTGTGGTCCAGGCGTAGTTCCCGTGTTTGCAACCGCCAGGCACTTTGACTTCAAAGGTGTGCCCTGCTCTCGAACCCAGCTCCCTATACGGCTTGCCTATGCCATCACCGTTCACAAAAGCCAAGGTCTCACGCTGCCTAAAGTGGTTCTAGATCTCAGCAAAAAAGAGCATAGCCCCAGCCTGTCCTACGTGGCGGTGTCTCGCGTGAAGTCTCTCGACTCCTTACTGTTCGAGCAGCCCTTCCAGCTTGACCGTTTCAACAAGTCTCACAGTGCTGTCTCCAGCGATCGTGACCTAGATCATGCTTTTAGAACTATCCAACTATTGTGATGCACTCCCAGCCGCGAGCGCAGCGAGCACAACGGGTCTGGGCAGAGCCCAGCCGCCGGAGGCAGGTTAGGGTACGTCACGTGCCTCTCTGCGGGGGAGGCTGATCCGCGAGCGCAGCGAGCAGATTGGCTTCCTTTCCGCTCTCGCTGGGTCCCACCCTCAGCGCTCCTAGTTGGAAAGGAAGCTTTAGCTGAATTGACTTTAGAGTCCGACCCCCCTGCGCGCGTGTGCGAGGAATTTTTATGCTAGCGTTAAAAAAAAAGATCGGCGTTTCGAAAACACAAACCCCGTGATACGCACGTGATCGAGCGAAGCGAGCAAACGGGTCTGGGCAGCGCC
>JAJMAW010000198.1:0-10959 GCA_030565085.1 Sugiyamaella pinicola
GCCCAGCCGCCGGAGGCGACAGGGGGCCAGACAAGAGGTCAAGACCTTAACGGCCCTTTAACGGCCTTGACGTCTCCAAGTAAATGAAGAGCGATCAGCAAGAGACAGAGCTGCCGCGACTGGGGGCATTGTTTATGTACTGTTAACCACAAAGGTCTGTCAGTGGTAGAAGACCTGTAAGTTCAGTGCTTCAAAAAAGAAAATGATAACAATTGCAGCTGGAGACATTGTCATTATGTATTATTAACCGCCAAGGTAGCATGGCACGTCGACTTAAGTCTTGTTCTCAAAGAATAAAAGAGAAGTACATACACTTTTCCATCTCTGGCGTATCGACACAGTAGCACTAATAATCTCCTATCTCCTCCTATCTGATGTTGAAAAATGAGCCTGCCTCAGAGATAGGAACTACTTTCTTCACTGCTCCAGTTCAGTAAGGGGACAAGTATACCACTCAACTCCTTTCACTCTTAAATAGAAATCACCCCTGGTCCTAGCCCTTATCAATATCTATCTATCAAACTACACCACTCACTGCCCTATCCGGATGCAACCCCTAACCAGATGATACCCCAGTCCCTCCTCCTCGTCCTCCTCCGCACGCGCCCCTGGGCCGGTCGCTGTCGTCGGCCTCCGGCGGTGGCCTGGTCTGCCTCCGGCGGCTGGGCTCTGCCCAGACCCGTAGCTCGAGCTTCGCTCGAGGGCTTGGACCGTAGACGGACGGGCGTAATAGTAATAATAGCGATCGATATGCCCTGTCAGGATTGGGTAATTGAACGGCTGTGTTTGTTTACTATTCTATCAGATCTCTTCTGTTCTACCAGATCTCTTTTTATCTCTCAATCATCTGATATTTCTTTTCTCTATCTTTTCAGAGATGGTGTATCTGTGATTCTTTCTTTCTTCCACTCTATCTTTTGGTTTTGGAACACTCGTCGTAGCTCTTGGAGCTAATCTTTCAGTATTTGAACCTCTGATCACCTGACAATGGTTTAGCAGCGAGACCCAGCCCGATGTAGTGACCACTACAACTACTATCTCACAGTAGCCCCATATACTGCGGCTCCTCTATATCATATATCTTACTCCTCCGTACTCTGGTATTCAGACTACTATAGAACTCTAATAAACATCTTTATAGTATCTACTATTTGTGGTACCATTGAGCACCCATATCCTTTGAGGTTCTAAACACCGTATCATTGAGCAGAGAACCCTTGGGAGGCTTCTCAGTGCACAACACCCGACCCCTGCCCGCGTATACGAGCGAAGCGAGCAACGGGTCTGGGCAGAGCCCAGCCGCCGGAGGCAGACCAGGCCACCGCCGGAGGCCGACCAGCCAGCAGTTCCGATGTCGGTATCGAGAGGTAGAGCCAGCCCGACCCCTGCCCCGTATACGAGCGAAGCGAGCAACGGGTCTGGGCAGAGCCCAGCCGCCGGAGGCAGACCAGGCCACCGCCGGAGGCCGACTAGCCAGCGGTGCCGATGTCGGTATCGAGAGGTATTCCGCGGAACCTGGTAGTAGGGTGCCAAGTGTTGGGGGTTGAGTAGTGCGGAGTATGCAGTAGTTCAGTCAGCTGTCAGTGCCGTTCGCTCGTTCGCGTTGTGGCTCGATGGGCCAGCGTTAGCTCAGCCCAGCTCAGCCCATCTCTGCTTAAATCAGGCCAGAGCTACTACGCTATTCCCAGCGGATCGCAAGCGGATCGCAACCGCAACGATCGCGCACGCCTAACCGACTTAGCCCAGCCTGCCCGCTTTCAGCACTGCTCCCGCGCGCGCGCGCGCGCTTTCCGCTTACACAACGCGGGGAAGTGCCCCCAACTTCTCGCGCAGCCCCTGGCTCTGCCTCCGGCGGCTGGGCTCTGCCCAGACCCGTTGTTCCTCCGCTGCGCGGAGGAGGCTTGGTGTTGGGGCCTTGGGGGCAGGCAGGGCCTCGGGGCAGGCAGACGCTTGGGGGCAGGCAGACGCTTGGGGGCAGGCAGATGGTTGGGGGCAGGCAGATGGTTGGGGGACAGCGTCGCTGCTCGCGAAGCGAGCACAACGGGTCCGGGCAGAGCCCGGCCGCCGGAGGCAGACCAGGGCAGAGCCAGACCAGGGCAGAGCCAGACCAGGGCAGAGCCAGGGACAGATGGAAGCTTCGATGGAAGCTTCGGGTGCATGGATCGACCGGTGATCAGAGGGCAATGAGGACGATCACGGTGCTTTTGTGTTACAGCTGTCATCGCCGATGTCGCTGGCGATGTCGCTGGCGGCGACGGCTGTTATTAGTACCGATAAACACGTGTGAAAAGTGAAAGTGTGTGTAGTCATTTATTTATATTCTAATAAATTAATAATAATAATAAAAAGATTTTGCTTTTAGTTAAATAGAAAAGGTTCTTGTCCAGTGCAAGAAACCATGGAATGCTTTTGATTGTTTGTAGTCGTTATCGTCGTCTCATCGTGATGGTGTGGTGTGGTGGTGGTGGTGGTGGTGATGGTGGTTAGACAGCAGCTGTTAACCATCTTCTATAAGTAGCAGATGTTTGATGAGTTGATTCGAACTTGATGCGTGGCGACGTCGGGCTAGACGCTGACGACGTGCCTGATGCTCCAGTTCCTGCTCCTCCGTGAGTAGAAGAATATGTGTAGAATGCTGGAGTAGCAGATACATTTGAAGGCATTAATAGAGGAGATAATGGAGGGCTTGGCAGATGGGATTCTTTGTACTGTGGTTTAAGGAGAGGTGAATCGTAGAGGAATTTTTTGTGGTGAGTGGTGGAATTGTAATGAGGATGAGCATGAGGGTGTGAATAAGCGTGTGAATGAGGATGAGATTGAGGTTGTGAATGAGACTGTGAATGAGATTGTGAATGTTGATGTAGTTGAGGAAACCCATATGAACCGTTGCTAACAGCACTCACTGCTGGAGATGGTTTACCACTGACAATAGGAGAACTCAAATTATGAAACTTGCCATTGGGATACATTGAAGACGATACAAACGACAGCGAATCCAATGATTCTGAAGACCGGTTTAGCTCTGACAACTTGCAAGTTTCTGAGCAGTACACAGCTCCTGGAGAGCATTGCTTGTCACAAACGGTGCAATAATCTTGATCCCACATGGTGATATCGAGGGAGAAGAGGAGCGAGCTATTGAGACGAAGAAGAAGGGTAACTATCGAAACGAAGAGGAACTATCGAGACGAAGACGAAGAGGAACTTTCGAGACGAAGACGAAGAAGAAGAGAAACTATCGAATCCAAGTATGAGCGAAGAAGAAGACGAAGACGAAGACGAAGACGAAGACGAACTATCGAATCCAATCCAATGCAAAATCAATGAAATGAAAAAATTGCCGTTCTCGCTGTTATGTTGATGCTGATGTTATCATTAAGTGAAATCTCCCTCTTTATATTTATATTTATATCAAAACCCTCGATATTTCTTTTCTTAATGACACAATTTGCAGACGATATGCGCACTGCGCGCGTGGATATTTTTATGACTCTAACAAATTTCCAGATGTTTCTTTTTTCTCTGTTGCTTTTTTGTTGTTTTGCTTTTTCGCCACCGCGCGCTCGAAGCACGCACTCGCACTCGCACTCTCCTAACCTCAACGGTATGTCCACAAAACCACGTGCCATTCTGCCATCTCAAGCGCGCCAGCGGCCCCGTGTCCGCACCACCGGTGTCCACTCCGCTCTGACTCCTCATTATCACCCTACGGGTGGTGGCGGCAATGCCTCCGGCGGCCGGGCTCTGCCCGGACCCGTTGCTCCTCCGCTACGCGGAGGAGGGTGCTCGCTTCGCTCGCTGGGCTGTCGTCACCGGGTCAGCAGCGTGAGCGTGCGCTCCGAGCATCTCCTCCGCGTAGCGGAGGAGCAACGGGTCCGGGCAGAGCCCGGCCGCCGGAGGCGTTGCCGCCAGGTAGCCGCCGGCACGTGTGGGTTCGCAACCCTCGTCGGCTCGACAACGACGACGACGACGACGACAACCAGCACGTCATCTGGCGACGGCTACGCCTGAACTTACGTGCCCTCTGTCTGTTCTGCCCAGCACTCAGTCAGCACTCAGTCAGTCAGTCAGCCAGTCACTATCAGCCGTACAAACTCTCGCTCGTTCGTCGCTCAGCTCAGCTCTGCCAACGCTGCCAGCACGTCCAAGCCCAAGCCCATAAATGAGTGAGCCTGCCTATTCTGTTATTCTATTAACGAACTCCCAACTGCAACTCTGCACTTCTGCCACGCTTCTGCCACGCTTCTACCACGCTTCTACCACGCTATTCTACCCCTACAGACACTCTTCTGCCACGTATTTTACAGCTACTCCCACTCTACTACCTCTCTACTCCTACTTCTACTCCTACTTCTACTACCATGCCACGGCTACTGCTGTTATTCTACTAACCAAACGTCCTGATTCTCGCCTGACTCGCTCTCGCAACGACTCACTCTCAAAATGTGTCATTTCTGTGAGCAACCAGCAAACCCAGCACTATCAAAAACAGTGCCAAGGTCCGCAAAAGGCTCGCAAACGACCGTCAATGAAGTTCGCAACAAGTCCGGCTGCGAAACCGGCCTACAGAGTCATCATCAATTGCTCATAATCCGCCGGAATCGGGCCCACAAACGCCGTTCCTAGTGACAAGGCTGAATAAATCAATCATCATCATAGACAATAATTAGCTATTATGAGCCATAATGACGGTACATAGCGACTGGCGGGCTCTGCCTCCGGCGGCTGGGCTCTGCCCAGACCCGTAGCTCGAGCTTCGCTCGAGAAATCGCGAATTCGCACAAACTGGGAGAGGAGGGCACCTCCCGTGACCGAGCGAAGCGAGCAACGGGTCCGGGCAGAGCCCGGCCGCCGGAGGCAGACTCCCCCAGAGCTTCGTGATGGTGGTGATGGCGGTGGTTACCGTGGACATTGCCATGGCTCCGACGGTGGTGGTAAGTTTAGACGACGACGGTGGCAAGGCGGATGTCTGGCTGTTGCCTGAGCAAGAGCTACCGCCTGATAAGACGAAAATAATGCGTAAAGAAAAAGTTTTATTGTCAGACCATTTTTATGTGAAACAGTGCGACAGGCGGGAAGAGATGGAAACCAGCTTAATGTTGGTAGCGCTTAGCAGCTGGCAGTGCTGAACAGCGCAAGTGGCAGCCTGGCAAGAAGGTTGGCAGGGAAATAAGCCAACGTTTGTTGTCAGGCTGGATACTCACCTTGTTCTGCCAGGGCCAACGCTGCTTCTTGGCAGTAGAAGCCAGGGCAGGAATAATAATAATAATAATAAGAGGTAAAACGGTAGGTTACATTGTAATTTAATAGCCTCTATACAAGGCTGATAGTAAAGTTACATAGTAAGGTTAGAAGTAACGCCAGTACCAGTAACACCAGTAACGACAGTTGTACAACAATTTTATTTTGAAACATTACACTTTTAATTTGTGGTCCCAACAAACAACTGACATAACATTTAAATATCATACATATACATATACTTCGTCGTTGTGGTGATTAATTAATTATAATTACACAAATAGTAACTCTAAGGCTCGGTCGGCAGGTCTGCCTCCGGCAACCGGGCTCTGCCCCGGACCGCTGTTGGCGGAGAAACAGTCTGTATTCTTCATATAACAACAAAAATAAATATGCCAGAGTCACAGCACTGCCACGTCAGACTAAACGAGCGAGCGAGCAGCGGGTCAGAGAGAGGATCTGCCGGAAACGAGCGTAGCGAGCAAGAAAGTGAGTAATCATCCATCCAATGCTGAAAACAAATACTTCTCATCCGCCAGAGGCAGACTCCCCTGAGAGAAATGGCGGGTAAGGGTATTGATCCCGAAAAGGCGTTTTTAGGGGTAAGAGGTTTGGCTAGATGATTTCTTCGTGAAAAAACAGGTAGGTCTAGGCGGAGCCAAAGGCAAGAGATAGACAAGGGCAGTAGGGGTTCTCCGCGAAGCGGAGCTACGGGTCTGGGCAGAGCCCAGCCGCCGGAGGCAGGCCAGGAGCAGAGTACGGTCCTTACGCTGTCACGTGCCACGGCTGCATAAAAGATGGGCGACGCGCAGGCCGTGCTTACAGGTATTGTGGTGTTAGGAGTTGGAAGAACATTGTTAAATTTTGGAATAGACCGGAGGCGTCGCTCGAGCTGGGCTCGAGTTCACCGGCCCCTGTTACCATGCCGCTCGCGAAGCGAGCACAACGGGTCCGGGCAGAGCCCGGCCGCCGGAGGCAGAGCACGGGAAACGTGTTGCGTAGTATCGACGTATGAAGCCAAAAATAAGCAAGACATGGCGCATTTTGTTGGGAATGCCAAGGAATGTATTAACTATATTCAAGTTCTTGTTATGTAATAATCATTGCAATATATTTCCATTGCCACAGTGTGCAGATCTCAAGGACCAGAGTCGCAGCAGACTTCTAAATTGAATGAAATTAAGTGCTTATGAATCTTAATGTATTACTAAGCGGAAGATAGAAGGTCAACGTAGAGAAGTAGCAACTTCAGATGATTGTGCGAGCGTGACCATATGAGAGAAGCAATGGCAAAAGAAGATTATCAGGACACTTTGAATCAAAGGAAATAATAATACTGTTACTTCAGGAGATGATGAGTTTGAGCCTGGAGTAGCGCTAGTATTTGAGATCACCAATATAGGATGACAGATCTACCAGTATTTCCTACTTTGCTTGATATTGGAATAGGATGCCATTAGATATGCTGGCATCAGTAAGATTGTCGTTTTTGTTCTTCTAGCGCTGTAATACATAGTAAGCTTTACCATATCAAAAGAAATAAGCGTCGCATTGGGGTTGGTACTGCGTATGGAGTATACGACTATATTCTCTTCAAAGAAAACGTTTGATGAGAGCTAGTTCCAGCTCTTTCTGCTCGCTGCTAGCCTATAATAGGTGAGCTCTTATTTCCCATAAATATTACTACGTTTATTGTCAATTTCTTCGGCTGCTAAACAAGTTATGAACATCTATGAATTGTTTAAACTTCTGCGCTCATTATTCCCAATTATCTAACCGGATTCACTTAAAGCATTGCATCTGAAAACAACTCAGTTTATATACGCAATTCAGGAATAGGTTATAAGAAAGCGCTTGTCTATGTTTGTTGTAGAGCATTTGAAGTTGATGAATATAGGGGCTCATAGCTGGCTCCTGGTGCATGCCTATTTAACAACAGCGATAGGTTGAAGTTTGTGACATGTGTAGGGCTGCCAATTATTGCGATCATATAGCGTTCCAAGAGATTGAGCTTGCGAAGATGCAATCTGAGTTGGATGATGACAATGAATTTGAGGATATGGATAGTGACGAACAAGATGAACATCACGTTGAAGAGACCGATGATGATAAAGTTAACGCTAGCGGTGGTCGTCTCGTAGAGCCTCCTAGTGACAAGGAGAATGACAATCAGCATGGTGATGATCACCATCAAGAAAGTGATGACTGTGAATGCGGCCATGATCATGATCACGGCGATGAAGGCTCGGATGAAGAGGAACAGCTGGATAGCTGTGAAATGACCATAGTAGAAGCAATGCCTAAAGGTCAAGAAATATTACACACATATGGTGAACATAGCGATGGCATTTTACTCTGATATGGTTTCGCCATCTGGGATAATCAGCACGAACAGGGACTCAAGTTGTCAAATACGCCAAACCTCAAGCCAGATGACTTACACAAATAACTCGTTTCTAAGATTATCCTCTGTATCGGCCAGTTAACGAGCTTTCGCTTTAATGCCTTTATTACCATCAAAAGCTCAGAAAACTGTAAGTTTTAACACGAGAAAAAACAATAAACGGCTTGATAACATTATTTACCGTTTTTTCCCGCTCGGCAAAAAGTAGAAGGGAAGCCGACACTCTGCTATTCACTGATTTTCATCCTTTTCCGTTTCTCTTTTCCATTCTGATGGAATCTCAATTGTAGATTTTGCCATTTTCTCACCTATTTCACTTTCGTCAGACGCTCAAAAACTTCCCCGACTACTGCCTGCTGTCTCGAGCCCTTTTTCCCCTGAGTCAGATACACCAGTGAGTTTTCACTATTCATGGATTCTAAATATCATAGCTTCTACCATATTCACACTTTCTACTAAGCTAAATCCGTAGTTTCATCTACTTTGCCTTCAAAACTTACTCTTTGTTCAACCTGGTTGGATATTCATTTGCCTTAGGTTTCTACGACTCCTGTCTCGGAGCTCATTCATCTCTAAAGGACAATTAGACCGAACAATTATCTCGTCATTATCTCTCCTTCCAATTAACTTCATCTTTTACTCGTACTAGAAATCAAATTTTGATTCTACCTCTATCGTCCCTCTATCTCCGGAAAACGCAGAACTTCAATACGGCGTACTTCCAGCAGCTCAACTCGATGATGCTCAAGATGACTACTGTACGTATCGTGCGCGCTCTACCTTAAGCTCTGTATCTACAGTATATGATTTTAAGATCTTTCTTGATTCCGAGAAAGGTCTACAAGCCCAGCCAAAGTTACTTGACATCCCACCGCGGTCTTCAAAAGTGTTCCCTGCTAGCAGTAGTGGGTCATACAGTGTGTATCGTATTTCTAGCCATTCGTAAACAAACCCACGTGGCAAGAATTAAAAAGTATTCAGGAACGAATTTTCCAGCATTCGTGTCATCGCCAGATAATTGGTTTCCTTTGACACTTTCACAACAAAGTGAGGCGATCCATAGGCGGGGTAGTCCTGTCTGATATGTGAGCAATAAGCTCGAAGAGATTGTTATGTAATAATACGTATTGATTTCGAAGATAAAAAAAAAAACGTGGAATCCGACTCTGCACTGAAAATGTCAAGTCAAACAAGCTTTGAAACGTTGCAAGCCCTTATCTCGCCTTTGTAAGACTGAGACTTAATTAATTATCTATCTACCTATCTAATGAAAACGGAACCCATGTACATCGTCGATTTTCATAGGCTCAGATATTTCCCCAAAGACGACTACTAAAACATGCTTCTTTTGATCACGCTCTTCCAGTGGTGAGAATCGAAACATAGATAGATAGATAATCTTTCATAATTATGAAGCAGAAATGGCCGAAGAAGGGAGGTGGTAGGGTAACGAGTCGTGCGAATCGATATAGATAATCAAAAACGTCGGCCCTACATAATTATAAAATAATACAAACTCAGCATGTGCTACCGGATGCCAGCGTTTTAAGACTTTATTGCAGGGTTAAATTGTGGAGAATTGGACTAGAATTACAAAGAAGTAAAGTTAGAAATAGAAGTAAAACTAGGAATTAGAAGATGGAGAAGGAAGAAGAGGAAAGTAGGTTTGGAAGAACTAGTTGATAAGGGCGCAAAGTCCTCAACTCATTCAGAGCGGGAAAGTTTCACTGCGCAGATATTTCGGCAGCCGTGCGTGCGCTCCCTGAGGGACGATACGCAGGGTCCAGTGATCGGCTCACGTGATTGCCGCTATTGGCTCGTCTCGTTTGTCTACTATTCGAGTCGTTTTTCGGATGTTTCGTCGGCGAGGATGTATCGGGCTGTAGTTTTTCAGGCTTGACCATGATGCTCTGAAAAATTCGCGTGCGCGTTAGGCTATGTTCACCGCGCCCGGAGCTGCTCACAGTCTTTATCAGCTTTTTGTTCGACTTAATGTTATCACGTCACAGTCGATCCAAGTCCGGAGGGTTCTTGCATAGTTTCATCTACAGTTTGAATTTCATGATATAAAATCCAGTTTGATTTAATTTAGATATAGATATAAATGTCATCTAGATGGAACAAATAATACACAATGTCCAATAATATTGCCATTTTTGGGTTTTCTACTTCTGTAGTGTTTTGTATATAGCTAATATAAATATAATTATAATTATAGTGTTTTTCTCGCTTTTGTAATTTTTTGTTTTTATGCGTTCTAATACTTTTTTCTGTCGATGTTGTTCATTTTTTGTGTTGCTGTTTTCTTATTCCCAGCGAAGAATGACAGCTTCGAGGGCCAGATGAAGATAAATGGTGGCCGAACTCCGCGCCAATGTGAGCCATCTGTGGAGTTAAGTGCCCAACGAAGGGTGACAGCTTCGGAGGACCAGTGTAAACAAATGATGTGATCCAAACGGCAGTCGCATCAGGCTTAAAACAAGCCCTGTGCTATCTTGGCAGCGTGTAGCGTGTAAACATTTGTCCCAGCAAGATGCGTATATGCAGGGTTCAATATCTCGCACACGTGATTATGTCGTGTCGCAGAGGAAAATACTTACAAAGACTTGTATCATCTACTTATATCTTCAGACTTAATATATCTCATCCAAGGATATCGATCTTACGAGCACTACTTACATTAAGTGCGAGGCTGTCTGAAAAGAGCTGTCATAGAAATAAATGCTTAATTAAACTAATGTTATTTTTCTCATACTCACTGCATATTACTGAGCTCCTTATTGTGTCTTTGGCCGTACTCATATGGCTCATAGCCATTTAACATCATTGGAAAGGAAGGCACCCTTGCCTTCCACTGTAAATCGACCAAAGCTGTCATCAATATGGCTAGCTGGCCGTAAGGAGTGCTAATGATGTCCGACATCGCTCACTCGCTTCCCGGGGCAGATAGACAAGCTGTATTCGTTCTGCAGGTAGCCACTTTCAGCCGCACTCTTAATTATCTACTCCCATTTGTTTACTGAACCCTGCATCGCCTACACGGCTGCATTAGATTATGGGGAATATGCATGCATCGCGCATGGCCAGCCGTGCACTGTGACCTAGAAACCAGTTTTTCGCATTCACATCTTTCTTTTCCTCTCTTCAGCATTGATTGTTGGTATTAGTGCTGTGAGACCGGTATCGAACGAACTTGAAAAACTGTTATTATTGACTGTTTAAGCTTTTGAAGCACTTGTTTTTTCGATTCTCCATCTGTTGTTTACTTATTTTATTTGGTGTGGTTGTTGTTTACACCAGTGTTTGTTTACCTA
>JAJMAW010000199.1:0-10407 GCA_030565085.1 Sugiyamaella pinicola
AAAGCCCTTAGCGACGCCCCGCTACGCTCTGTTTCCAGCCCCTCTTGGGGACCAAAAACAACAAACCGGCGTAGCGTAACATAGAATGCATATTCACGCATATGACGCACTGATCTTCCTATCATGCGTGCGGCGCGTGCGGTGAACCACTTAGTATGCGGCGCAAATCGCACGGGGCTACGTCCCTGTATTTGTTCCCCCGTCGGAGGCACGTCAGGGACAGATAAGTAATCATTTGTTATTGTTTGTTCGTACCAAATTGGCGTTCTTTAGGAATGGCAGTAACAGAGGTGCCATAGCAGCAAACTTCAGTCCAGCCAACATCTGGACTGGTAACATCAAACCGGAACGCATAGACTGCATTTCCGCCCAGTTGGTGTACCCCGGACACCAGCCTATCCATTGCTTCGTCACGGCATCGAATCGTATTGACAGTCGCAGAGGAGACCTCACCGCCGGCCAAGCTTTTGAGACCTGCACCCCACGAGGTTGCAACGTTTCGAGACCGGACTGTTATCCCATAAACTTTGCAGAGAGTTAGTAAGGTTTTCCATATGGTGCTTAATTAGCTGGCTTACCCAGTCCCTGGATGTCGACAATGTCATAGCCAGGAATATCATTGCCAGTAGAAATTATAATATCGTCTCGAGTTGAATGAATGCCAATGCCGCTTTTGGCATTGTCTGACGTGGAGTCGTTTCCACGGTGGTGAGCTTTTTGAACATGAGTAGACATATAGAGAGGCAAGAGGAATAAAAACAGTGAATCTCTTAACGTATGAGGCCCGTAATCAATCAATGGCATATTCAAATGGCAAAGTGTCGAGTTTAAATACCCCTCTCGTATAATCTAATCACATCTAGCCTCTGTAGGGATAATTCATAACACGAAGATCACTACCAAAAGAAATATGCTTGAAAGCGTAAAACGCGCAAAATTGTAGGTTGATGGCATGAATATCATTGCGAAAATGGTATGTGCCGAAGACATATTTGAAATAGCAGCGAAACAGATATAATAAATACTACGTTATATTTAGCTATATAGTGAATAAAAATCTAAGTAAAAGCTTATTTAGACTACTTTTTTAAGGGGCAGCATAACCTCCATCAACACGAAGATCACTGCCTGTAGTATAAGTAGATGCGTCGGAGGCAAAGTAAAGATAAGCACCTACAAGCTCACGAGGAAGCCCCTCACGGCCAAGAGGAGTCACTGACCACCATTTAGCCTTTGTTTCATGAGGAACAAAGTCCGAGATCTCAGTAGCAATGTAACCAGGGGAAATCGAGTTGACACGGGCAAACCCAGACCATTCTACGGCAAGAGACTTGGATAAGTGAATAACACCGGCCTTAACGGCATTATAACTGGCTTGCATTTGAGGGTAATTGACAATGTGGCCAGACATGGAAGCAGTGAAGATTAAAGAACCATGGCCCTGTTCCTTGAAAATACGGCCAATTGCCTTGGCGCAGTAGTAAACACCATTGAAATCGAGGTCAACTACCTTGTGCCATTCCTTGTGGTCTTTAGGTTCAATTAAAGGACCAGCTGTCCAAGGAACACCGGCATTGGCAACAAAAACGTCGATTTTTCCAAAATCTTTTCTGATTTGATTGATAGCAGTTTCCACGGCATCTGGATCAGTAATAGACACCTTGTAGGCCTTAGCGCGTACTCCATACTTGTCAGCCAGCGCCTGGGCCTTATCCTCTGAAGGGTGCGAGTTGTACCAAATGGCCACGTCCGCGCCGGCCTGGGCAAATGCTTCGGCAACCGCATATCCAATACCAGTAGAAGAACCAGTGATTGATGCAACCTTGCCCTTTAATGAGAACAAATCAAGCACATTTGACGAAAGTTTAGGTGCTTCTCTAGGAAGAGGGCCCAAGTCGGTGAAAATAGTAGCATTGTCTTTCCATACCATCTGTCAATTGGTTAGTTTTCTACTACAGTCCTAGCATGTTGGTTAAAACTCACTTTGTCTAATTGTTGTTTACTGTATCAATTGTTGTAATAGTTTGGAGAGTCCCTTTTATATTCGTCTCGATGTCCGGATAAATAGGAAAAATAAGAATTAATTTCCCGTACTGTGAGTATGCATTAAACGAAGGTCACAAAAAAAACTGCCGATGTCGTCTCTTTATATAATTTCCTCGAAAGACTCTCGAGCCTTGGTTTCGGCCTCCTGCCGCGGAATAGCCCAATATGTAACTCTCAGATGTTCTTAGAATCCCAGCTTGCCGCTACAGAGGGAGCTTGGTTTCAACTACGTCATAGTATATGTGTCAGATAACAGCAACCATAAACGCACGCGATAACGCAGATGCTGCTGCCGCATACAGATGGAGCTGAAACAATAGCATGCTATCTGCCTCGCCTCCGGCGGCTGGGCTCCGCCCAGACCCGTAGCTCGCTTCGCTCAAGGAGCGTATTGTATAAGCCCAGCCGCCAGAGGCGAGATCCCGCCTCACGCGCCTCACATAGATAAACTCCAGTTTATGTGCCGATATGTGCTTAATGAGTATTGATAGATACAGATACGAAGAGATAGATAGTAGATAGTAGATTGGTTATCAAAATGTTTCTCCCGTTTGGTCCGTTAACTAACCATAATATAAGGTTCAAACGGATTAACAACGAAAGACAAAGACGAGGGGATATTCATGGGGAATGAGGGAGGACTTCGCGGGGAAGACGGGAGAGAAGAAGGAGAAGGGATGGAAAAGACGGCAATGCCGGGGAGAACGGAGAAAGGCGGGTATAACGGATTAATTAATGGAACAGATGTATCAGTATAATATAAAGATAAACAAAGTAGGTAGTAGAACCTCTATATAACCATACTTTGGCATCAATAGAGGAGAGACCTTAAGCAATGGCTGTTGGCTTTTTCAAACTGCTTTACAATTCACGGAGCATTTCCTAGCAAAATTGTTCAGTTAAGCTGCCAACAAGAGAGCATTGGAAGGTCATGCCTTACAATCTAATAATCTAAAAACCCCAATATTGGAATAATATGCAATGCTGGCATGCCAATAGCACCAAAGTATGGGGTGATGCAAAAAGCATAGCTTAAAATTAGCGTAGTATATGTATGTTACCCGGCCTAAGCTATCTCGGTAGTGTAGTAATATCGGAGTAAGATTTAATAATGGGATCTGTGATAGACATAATACCGCCAAGTGTAACGTCACGAACCAAGAATACGAAGATGGCGTGTTTGAATGAAGGGATGAGATCGCCGCTGCGCTGGAATATGTGACATGACGCATCCCTTTCAGTTACCTCTTCTGTTCAATGGTGAGCACTGCTGGCACCCAGAATGTTCCATTGTGATGAATGGCTGTTGTCCTGGAGCAGGGCACCGCTCGGGCCGTAGTTCCGCTTCACGGAGTCGCTGAGACCGTTATATACGAGTGAAGCGAGCTACTGGTCAGAGCGTAGCCCAGCCGCCGGAACCAAAGAAGAGATTCTACAATAATGCCACCAGCTCAGGGGTAGATAGATAAGGGTTAGGGATTCCTGATAGGCGATGATGAGCTGAACCCCCCCTGTCCCTCGCCTTCTGCCAATGGATTGAAAAATACCCCCAACATATTCCAACTACGAGTACCAAGCAAATCTCGCGAAGCGAGAGCAACGGGTCCGGGCAGCGCCCGGCCGCCGGAGGCGCACCACCACCACCAAGCGCAACCGAGGTAGACCCCTATTAAGGAATATCTTCTGGATATCAACGATATATATATCAATAAGATCAAAGAGCACGGATCAAGACACGCGAACATACAGCGAGGTTAGTCGCTGGGCAGAAGAGTATAATGTCAGTGCGATTATTGACTCAATTCAGAGACCATGCCGTCTTTGCGGGTCAACACGTATTGAGGTTTTACAACTCGCTTTCCAGACCTAGGAAAATCCTGCTCACCATTGCATTAATATCCGCCGGGGCTGGAGGAATTTTGTTTCTAATTTTTCACGATGAGATTTTCAAACTCATGGTGGCATTTTCCGTCCGATGGAAAGAGACCCCTGGTGGCGGTGTGATACTATTCTTGTTGATCATGCTCATATCCTTCCCTCCGCTAGTGGGCTACTCGGCATTGTCGTCATTGGTTGGAATGATCTATGGGTTCCCGTACGGGTGGCCCTTT
Organism: Sugiyamaella pinicola; assembly: GCA_030565085.1. Lineage (NCBI taxonomy): Eukaryota > Fungi > Ascomycota > Dipodascomycetes > Dipodascales > Trichomonascaceae > Sugiyamaella > Sugiyamaella pinicola. Next base: position 4,158 of record JAJMAW010000199.1, read on the forward strand.
CTGTGTGCTGCTACGCTCGTGGGATCCACTCTGTCATTTATTACATTTCGCTATTTATTATCTGATTACGCCAGGAAATTGGCGACTACAAATATGAAATTTGCCGCATTAACAAAAACACTTGAACAGGATAAGTTCACTCTGTTATGGATGATTCGACTCTGCCCGTTGCCGTATTCGCTGTCCAACGGAGCATTAAGCTCGATTCCTTCTGTGTCTGTGTTCCGATTCATTCTTGCTACAGCCCTGACTTCGCCCAAACTGCTGATTCATATATTCATTGGCGACCGAATCGCACGGCTCGGCACAGAAAAGGATACTGCCACGAAAGTCATCGATATCATTTCAATAAGCATAGCAGTGACTGTAGGCACCTTGACCGCATATATCATCTACAACCGGACCATGGACCGGGCCACTTTAATGGAGGCTCAAAATGAGTATGCCCGTGTAGAAGAGGGCTTTGACGCGATCATCGATGAATTCGAGCTTTCTTCCGACGAGGAAGAAGACGGTGCCAGGTCGAATTCTGTACTATAATGGACGTACGTGTTCGCTACTTTTCTCTGGCGCTGCCTCCGGCGGCTGGGCTCCGCCCAGACCCGTTGCTCCGCTTCGCGGAGGGCTGGGAGCTGGGATTTCTCCGGGAAGCAGAGTTTTGTTTATACTATTATTTACCTACTATGTCTGACCATTTCTGTCCACTCAGTTGTTGAAGAATGCCCTTTTTGATATCTCCCACAATGGCAGGTCCTTTGTATGCAAATGCCGTGTATAGCTGTACAAAGTTGGCACCGGCTTTGGCAAATTCCACTGCATCTTCCCCAGTGGAAATTCCCCCGCATCCAATGATGGTGATATCCTCGCCGAGATGTTTTCGCATCATTTTGAGAGTTCTGATGGAAAATGGTTTGACGGGCTTACCGGAAAGACCACCCGCTTCGGACACAGTTTTCTTGTCGGATCGAAGCGTGTCAGGGCGCGCAATGGTGGTGTTGCTTACTATCACACCGTCAACTTTGCTGTCTTTGACAGCAGAAGCAATGGACTCGACTTCCGGCTCCGTCAAATCAGGTGCTACCTTCACAACAATAGGTGGCAGGACTTCTTGGTTTAATTTGTTGCGTTCACTAACAACTGTCGTCAAGAGACTTCGAAGCTCTTCTTCTGCTTGCAAATTACGAAGTCCCGGTGTATTAGGACTGGATACGTTGACAACTAGTATATCTGCATATGGTCCTAAGGTTTGAACGCCTTTGATATAGTCGCTAGTTGCCTCTGCAGTCTTATTCTTACCAAGACTGATGGCCAATGCGCTTTCGGTTCGTAGTGAATTGTTGATTAGCTGTCCAGCAATGGGATCCGAAGTATTTAAAACTCCTCCATGCGCCAATCTTACCTTGAGACGAGCAAGAACAGCCTTTTGTCCTTCAGAATTAAACCCGTATCGGTTGATAACGGCCTGATCTTTTTCCAGTCGGAAAAATCTTGGCTTTGGATTGCCTGGCTGCGGTTCAGGGGTAACTGACCCAATCTCAACATATGGAAATCCAAGGTTGAATAGCGTATCAATTGCATCGCCATTTTTGTCTAATCCAGCAGCAACACCTATCGGTGTTCGGAATGTAATTGGCTTCACTTTTGGATTAGGTGAATTGGCAAATAATGTCACTGCCAGTTGTCTATGAGGGTCGATGTCATCATTAAAAGAACCCTTTTCTCTAGGGTTCAGGATCGGATATTTAAATGTCTCAATAGCCAGTTTATGCGACGTTTCTCCATCAAAGATCAATCTAATTGACGGTAGAATCAAGTATTCATGAATAGCAGCATTGGGATCTTTATAGTAATAGAAGCCTCCTATGCCAGCTATACCAGCTATAGCGGTTATAGTGGTTACTCTACTGCCAATTGAGCTTTTCAAGGTACGAGAATGACGACTACTAGTCAGTCGACTCACAAATCTTTTCACAAACATTTTTCGTTAGTTTATCTGTATATCTTTGAACAAAGAACCTCGAGATATATTTTTCATTTATCGGCTAGTGATCAGGTGACATTATTGTGCCTCAGGCGGCTTGACATCACGCGTCTTGCTCGTGAAGCAGAGAAGAAGTTTTCTTAAAATTGATTCTAAGAGGTAAACCCTTATTTAAAAAAGGACCTCTTACAGAATCTTCTTCTGTGACTGCACTGCACCTTCCCGCACTTTGCTCTGCACCTTTCCGCACCGATTTCTTCCATCCTATGATTTCCGCCTATGCTCAAACACTCCGCAATCGGAAATACTTCATCTCACTTGTGAAACACCAGTTCCATTTAGGAAATGTAATATTAAGTGGCCCGTCGAGCAACAACTATGGACCCTGTTCATATGCAGGGCTAGCCTCGATGCATAGCCATACACACAATCTCAAATTTCTCCAGCTCCAAAACAGGTAATTCACTTCATTCTTCACCGACATCTCACGGGAAGCCTGTAACGACTGCTTATTTGTCTCATATAAGAATGCACTACTGTGTTTTATTTTGTTTACCCCAAACTTGGTCTAATACAGTATGTAGTAACACCGCTCAATCCCTTCTTACTATGAACTGTGGCTTCATATAATATATCATCATTGACTAGTAGACTAAACCATCATTTCCTTATATTCCACTAGAAAACTCTAATAAATGGTAATAGAATCGTTCCCAATCTATTAACCTGCTGAGGATCATCGAAACCGTTATACCTCTTAGCAGGGTCATCGAAGGCTCTTTGGCATCTAACTGTCATATTATACCTGTTCCGTTCATGCTGATCAAGGTGATCGCTCCTGTTGATGTCTCTTCTATCGTCATCGGGTGTATCCATCACGGTTTCAGGGGGATCGACTACTAGTTACTAGCCCCCGATATAGTAACCATTAGCTCTATATTTTGCATTTGTTTGTGATAACGAACCCGATAAAAGAGTCTACTTGCTACTACACAATCCAAATAGCTTCTATATAACTTAAATCGCGACCAATCTGTCGAAGAGGATTAAACCAGCCATGCTCGACATGAATCCTGGACCCACTGTTTAGTGCATATGTAGCAAATCGATGTTATACACGGCACGTGGACATAGTAAATAACGACATCAACACAATGTTTGTCATGGTGCCGAATCTCCGATTCTCATACATGGTTTGACACACCCCAAGGCCTGTAAAATTGATAGTAGAAAGTAAACTTGAGAGAAACTACACACCGCCTGAAGTCACAACGCCGTACCTACGTTAAAGTTTCCATTCCTTACCATCAAACTTACCGCCAAACTTTAAGCGAATACTCTTAATAGTACCTTCGCATTTCAATGGAGCCATATTAAGTTTTACCGAACTTCGATAGAGGTTGATTTCCATATAAATAAATACCTGATCTTCAAGTCGTTGCAGAACATCTCTGCGCATTTCTTAATCAGGAAACCAACGCGTATCATAAACGCGCATCTCCCAAATAGTAGGAGTAAAAATGTACACCTCCTTTTTCTAGGGGCTTTTGAGGAGATGCGACTAAGGAGAAGTTTTGGTAGACCTGTCAGTCAAACATCTTACACTACACTATAGTGACTGAAATTTTTTTTGTGATACCAAATATCGTTCACCACCGTAGAGACTAGAGTGGATCCTGAATCGTATGACTAAAGAGTGGATTTCCCGATTGAATTGGTTTACAACTCCATAACATAGTTGTTACTTGAAGTCTCATACACCTACAACTACTAGTACCACTTGTTTATCGCTGATCGAAAAAGTCAGGGCGAAAACAGTAGTAGACACAATTAAAGTTCATGAGAAGAGATATTTTTGTTTTGTTTTTGTTTTTGTCAACTCTAACTCTTTGAAAACACTCAATTGAAGTCAACAATAATCTCGATTGTAGAGGACATTACGACTTGTCATTTCGGAAATATCGGTTCTCAAATTTGTTCTTGTTTCATTCTGTTCTTCATCTTGGTACCTCTCTCATTTTATCTTAATATCACTTTGTTTAGAGTTCATCAAAGAGATATATATATATATTTTTTCTGCTTTTCCACTCATTCGTTCTTCAAAGCAGTTAACCTTATATATATATATCTGCGTTTCATTCAATCAGCCGACAAACCGAGTAGTTATAGCAACCTGCTCAGCACTATATTCACACCCCTTTTACCCTGAAAGCTTTCTTTAAATACGTCCATCAGTCCTAACGCCTATATGGATTCGTCCTTCATCATGCAAGAGTCGGCTTTCCCTCCTCTTCTCCCTGGAGTACCTGTGAAGTCTGTTTATGAAAGAGCGGGATTCGACGTAAACAGGGACGCCACTGGTAATCGGCTACGCTCTTCCAGCAGAGCAGCATCGTCTAGAAACCTTTCTTCTAGTGCTTCTTCTTTAAGATCGAGAAGACAACACTCTCCTAATTTATCAATAATGACTGGTCCGTTTATGGGCTCTTCCACTACTTCACTACCATCCCCAAGGTTACCTAATTCTGGAAGACAGACGCCTCAATCGCCGTTGTTCTTCGAAACCACTAGCATTACAATGCACAATGACACTAGTAACACAAGTGTAGGAGGATTCACATTTGAATCAAGAAATCATCATAAGCCTTCAGATTCTGGAGGTTCATGCTCGTCAGAAGAGGAAGAATCAGTCACGTCGAATACATCAACCCCACACACATCTCATAGCTCAACTGATTCAGTAATGTTACCATTATCTGGTCTCCGTATCACTTCTGCATCTGCTTCGCCCAGCTCTGGCCAGGTGCCTGAGATTCCACCAAGAAAAAACTCCCATCATTCCATAGACCGGGTTTTGCTTTCTGGTTCTCGTGCAAGCAATCATAGTCATAAGTCTGATGCAAGATCTGATACAAGATGGTCTAGAACAAGCTCAAGACCTGATTCACCAAACACAAGTTTCCGGCCTACTAATAAAAGTGGGTTCTTTTCAATTGATGAACGAAGTCCTAGTGTTGCCAGTGCCCGCACTAATGATCCGTACTTTTCTGCTCTAAGTTCACCTCCGTCTGGCAGAGAATCGCTATTTTCAACTGCAAATGAAATGTCTTCTTCAACCTCCTCGACTTCGTTGGAAAACACATTAAAACAGGTACCAGAAGAAGACTCACTTGTATTGGAAAATCAACAGCAATTGTCGCATAGCCATGATCACAACACGTCCCCATTGTTTCACGGAGAAGAATCCTCAACAATAGTCACATCCGCTGCCGGTCCTAAACGGTCACGGAATACTAAGCCCCGTATTTGTCGTGGCTGCGACCAACAAATCATTGGTAAATGTGTCTCTTCACAAGACGGTGGTGTCTCGGGCAAATGGCATAGACAGTGTTTTACGTGCTATCGCTGCCAGTCCGCCTTTGACCACGAATTTTATGTCCTCAATGATCTTCCCTACTGTGAGGTCTGCTATCATATCGACAATGATTCCATCTGTCAAGGATGTGGACGGGGTATCGAAGGAGAATGCCTCGAGACTTCGTCAGCACCGCAAACCCGCAAACCATCTAATGCCGTCTCTTCATACGTGGCCCCTGAAAATTTCGAGTCGCATAATCATGACTATTTCAAAAGATACCATCCTAATTGCCTTAGTTGCAACGAATGTAGAACTGTCATTGTTGACGAAGAGTATTACATTGTTAACGGAGCTACGCTGTGTGCTATGCATGCCTTCACTTATAGAGAAGGTGCCATTTCGCCCAAAATGGAGAAACGCCAAACAAGACTCATGATGATGTAAAACAGAACAAACGAAACGAGAACCAACAACTGCATGCTCTCCCAATTCCTCTAATAACATTTAACGGAACGAAAAAAAAAAATATTTATTTGCTCATATAATTTAGCTTCATGGCCGAAATATGATAATTTTTGCATTCATCATTATTTAACTCTGATGACCAGCCTCCGCTAGCTGCTCTCGGATGCCGGAATTGTCCCTATAATCCGTTAGTTGTGTTGAGTTTCGGTTCAGCCGTAGAATCTAATGTTAGGGTTGAACAACCGGGAATCATTACTCAATACTCTGACAGGACTAATCAAGGTGAATACAAGACAGTCACACCGATAAGATTGGTTCTGGCCTAGCACGATTCACACAAGGGGGAAACATCTCTTTATTGCTACCCCGCAGTACAAACACTATTATATATAGGAAAGAGCCACTCATTTATTATACTCTTCCTTCTTTCTTTTCTTTACTTCGTT
>JAJMAW010000200.1:0-10227 GCA_030565085.1 Sugiyamaella pinicola
GCTGGGTGCTATGAGGTGCGACGCCCTCCGCGAAGCGGAGCTACGGGTCCGGGCAGAGCCCGGCCGCCGGAGGCCGACCCGGGGCCCAGCGACACCGGTGCGCGCGCGCGCGCGGTTGTTGTTATTGCCTTGTAGGGTAATTGCCGAATGGGTCGATTTGACAACGTCGAATTACAACCTTACGCAACGTAAATAGCACTAAAGTTGGCTCGGTACGGCGCAAAACAAATAGCATTTCGGCAGTGCCTTGCAGATTAGCAGCGCAGCGCAGCGCAGCGCAGCGCAGAGCAGTGCAGAGCAGTGAACAGCAGAGCAGCAGTGCAGTGCAGAGCAGCGCAGCGCAGCGCAGAGCAGCGTATACGCCATTCAGAGAGAAGACGAGAGAAGAAGAGAGAGAGCAGAGTTTTATAGCATAGCAGAAGGCCGAAATGACTGTAACGCACTGGCAATAACGCAGTCTGTGTTTACTATGAGGCAAGCGAGCGCCACTGCGTTGCGCTGCGTTGCGTGCGAACACGCCCTGGCCCAACAACCGTAATCGACAGTGCTGCGCTGAACCAGTCAGTCAACAAACAGCCCAATGTTGGGAAGAACATCAGCTCACTCTCGCGCAGACCTGGGTCACTCGGGGGTCGCTGGGCTGCCTCCGGCGGCCGGGCTCTGCCCGGACCCGTAGCTCCGCTGCGCGGAGGGCTGCGACCTCGTAGCACCACCCGCCCCAGCGTGGCCAGGGGGGGGCCGAAGTCCTCGAGCGCAGCTCGAGCTACGGGTCTGGGCAGAGCCCAGCCGCCGGAGGCAGAGCCAGGCAGAGCCAGGCACAGTCGCAGTGGCCCAGCCGGCTGCGCAGTGCCAGCGCAGAGCCGAAAAATAGTTAATGCCAAACAGGAAGACTCAGTGCGACCCCGCGCAGAACCACACAATACAAAAAGCAATGCGAGCGCCAGCGAGAGAGTGCGAGAAGAGTGCGAGTGCGAGTGCGACAGCGAGAGAGAGAGGGCGAGTGCGAGAGAAGAAATTTCTAATTGTGTCTCTCAGGCACACCACCCCCTCTTTTTTCCTGCTTTGCATTGGCGTATTTCGCAGTAATTTTTAACTCCGCTTATACCGACCTAATTATAAATACCAGTGGTTTCGCCCGAGTTGTTCGTTTTCCTCTTCATCTTTTACTGGTGCTAGAAATCAAATTCTCTCGTTCTTTAAAAATGGTTTCTTCTAACTTCATTGTCATTGCCGCTACTTTGGCTCTTTCCAAGGCCGTTGCCGCTCAGGATGCTTCTGCTATTTCTTCTGCTCTTGGTTCTCTTCAATCAGCTGTTGCTGCTTCTGATAAGGACGTCAAGGGCTTCGACAAGTCTCAAGGTATTCAGGGTGCTCTTTCTATTCAACAGACTGAGTCTAATATCGAGACTGCTGCCAAGGCTGTTACTTCAGCCATTAATGGTGCTAGCAGTTTGACTGAGGCTGATGCTGCTTCTCTCAAGTCTTCTCTTGAGGCTGTCACTTCTGCTATTAACAGTTTTGCTTCTGACCTTATTTCAAAGGCTTCGGACCTCATTGCTGTTGGTACTCAAACCATTGTCGCTGGTGATATCCACTCTCTTTCTGGTTTGACTTTCGATGTTGAGTCTGCTGCTTACAAGAAGTTCCCCAATGCTGTTGTCCCTCTTCTTTCTTCCAACTTTGCTGCTATTAATGAAGACTTTACTTCTTTAGCTTCTGCTTTCTCTGCTTCTCTTTCTGGTTCTCCTCCATCTGCCCCTGCTGCTACTGCTACTGCTGCTGCTAGCTCTTCTGCCGCTGCTACTACTTCTGCTGCCGCTGCTACTTCTGCTGCCGCTACCACTTCTGCTGCTGCTGCCACCACTTCTGCCGCCGCTGCTTCCTCTGCTGCTGCTACCACCTCTGCCGCTGCTGCTACTACTTCGGCTGCTGCTGAGTCTTCTGCTGCTCCTGCCTCTACCACTGTTGCCACTTCTGCTGCTGCTCCTGCTTCAGCTGCTGCTAACGGTACTACCTCTGGTACTGCTCCTTCTGAAGTCGAATCTAGCGGTGCTGGTGCCGTTTTCGGCGTCTCTGGTGCTCTTGCCGTTGTCGGTGCCGCTGCTCTTCTTTTGTAAGTAGATGATGCCAGTAATTAGATTGTAATGGTATTAGACGGTGGTATATATCAAACGAAAATTGTTTCTGTTTTTTATTGTGATATTCTCTTTGTTTTATTTTTAATTTCTTCTTTATAGGTGAATCCTATGTTTTTTTATAGTGAATTTAACGTTAATAAATATTATTAACTTATGATTATCGCCGAGGAAGTCTGTCACGAGAAAGAATGTTCTCCCCGCTCGATCTACGAACAAGAGGGGAAGACACGATATTGCAATTGCCTTTTGTATCCCTTCCCCACCCAGTCATATATTCAAGAAAGGAAATAATGGTAATCTTATTCTTGCGAGGCATCTCAGTTACTCGATTTGACGTCATTGATCTGTGAACTACGACTCTACAATCCGTTCATCTCCTTCCATCTCCGCTCGCGTCCTCTACGACTGGCTATGATCTTCTCGACATTCTCGGCATGAAAAGTCAAGGCATTGCCGAGACCACAAACAAGACCCATCCCTCTCCTTCTCAATACGACTCTTTGTTCATGTTATTTTTAGTCCTAATTAAAGTTTCTTTGCATCCGAGCCGACAGCAACTCTTGGCTCAAAAGTGTGTGACATGAAACCTTAGCATGTTCTGCAAGGTACGCTTGCTATTCTGTTTAGTTCCTCGGGATATTAAATCTTTATTCTTCTCCACTTTGACTACAAACTGAAATGATCGTCTTGTTTTCTTTAATTCTCCAAATGTGGTATTTAGGTTTCTATTTTGGACCTCCTTCCCCACTGTCCAGGGTCCTCGGTAGTCACTTCCAAACATTATAAAAGCTCATGATTCCGCACCTTTTTTTTGTCTTATTTTAACATCAGAACCACATTGTGAAAAGAAGTACGATTATATTAAACAAACAAAAAAATGAAGTTCACTACTCTCGTTATTTCCTCTCTTCTTGCCGGCTATGCCGTTGCCGACGTTTCCAGTCTTTTATCTGCTATTAAACAGCTCCAGACTGATGTTGGAAAGACTGACAGTGCTGTCAAAGGATTTGACAAGTCTCAAGGCGTCAATGGTGCTCTTACCATCCAATCCACTGAGTCGGCTCTTGAAAAGGACGTTGAATCTGTAACCTCTGAAACCAACAGTCTTGGAGATCTTAGTGATTCTGATGTTTCCAAGATTGCCGATGCCATTAAATCCGTGTCTGGTGCAGTCACTAACCTTTTGTCTGATTTGAGTGACAAGGCCAGTGACCTCGAAGCTGTTGGAACTTCATCAATTGTTCAAGGTGACTTGACAAGTCTTAGTTCAAAGACTTACGACCTCGAGTCTGCTGCTTACAAGAAGGTCCCTTGTGCCAATGCTGCTGAGATTGCTTCTGATTTCAAGCAAATCAACGATGGGTTTGCATCTGCTCTCAAGGCATATGGTGCCTCTGCTAAGGGAAGTCCTCCATCTGCTCCATCTAACTGTGCTAGCAGTGGAGGTTCTTCTGCTGCTGCTGGTGGCTCTTCTGCCCCTGCTGCTGCTTCGTCTGCTCCTGCTACCTCTGCCGCTGCTTCTGCTGCTACCTCTGCTGCTGCCTCTGCTGCTGCTTCCGCACCTGCTTCTTCTGCTGCCGCTTCTGCTCCAGCTTCTAGTGCTGCCGAGTCTGGTGCCGCTGCTCCATCTGTCGAGTCTGGTTCAAGCACTGCCGTTGCTCCCATTGGATCCAGTGCTGCTGATGGCTTGAAGGTCGGTTCTGTTGGCGTCGTCATTGCCGGTGCCGCTGCTCTTTTGTTGTAAACTTCTCATCTAGCTGATGAAAATGAAAATGTGTGTACTATTTTCCTCTTCTCTAGAATATCCATTCTTAATAATTTTATAATTTCCCCTTAGTTTTATATTTCTTTTCTTAATTTAAGTGTATTTTCTCAAAACGATAAGCTTGGGTTCTGCCTCCGGCGGCTGGGCTCTGCCCAGACCCGTTGTCCTCCGCTTCGCGGAGGGTCGAGGACCTACGACCTATATTCAGCACAGTAGGACAATACTGCTGGGATAAAAAGAGGAATGTGGTTATTTTAGATGTCCCTGCAGCATGCGGGTGTATCACTAGCGTTGACATGCATGTTAAAAGTGGACCCTGCATATGCTTTCTGCTAACGCCATCTAGCTGTATCCCATGGACCAAGAGAAACAGAGCATGAGCGACGCGGGCTATAAATTTGAGCCGCTGGTGGCGACGGAGTCAGATGATTGGCTCACTAAGTGCTGCTATTCAAGTCCGGACAGGGTCCACCTGCTGGGATGCCAACATGACTACGTTAAATCTCGAGCGAAGCTCGAGCTACGGGTCTGGGCAGAGCCCAGCCGCCGGAGGCAGCGCCACCAGTTCGCCCGAAAACGCGCCGGTTTGCGAGACCGCTGTTCGGCCGGTCGCTTACCATTTAGGTTAAACTCTAGCTTTTAACCGTGCATAGTGTCGGGGCCGGCGACTACAAACGCCGAGTAGGGCAAGGGTGATGGTGATAGCGGTTTCTATCTCCGTAATAATATAAGAATATCCTTGAAACAGCTCGAATAACCTAAGTGAAGAGCGCATATGAGACAGCAGTTATCCAGATTGGTAGCGACAGGGGGTGCGGTTCCTGTATTAATTGACATTACTACCAGAACCTGCTTACCTTAGAACTAAAAATGCCAAGTAACTAAAGTGTTTGCCTTGTGCTTGGTATACCTTCACCATCTTCATTCAACATCACTCCACGATCCCAGCCCTCCTGCGAAGCAGGAGCTACGGGTCTGGGCGGAGCCCAGCCGCCGGAGGCAGAGCCCAGGTCCGTGATAGATATTCCGTGGAAAGCGCTTATTTTCGCTTATCGCTTGTTTGTAACGGCGTAGTTCCTGGCGTAAACGCGATTGCCGTGCGGATCTGCGGAAGAATTTCCAATATTGAACAGATCTGCGTCGGAGACCGGTATTTACTTTGCCCGACTGTCTGGCTTGTCTGATGTATATAAAATGTCCCATGTTCATTTTTTTGGAATAAACATATTTTTGTCTATAAAGTTTTCAACGCAGAGAAGAAATGCCTACGGACCTCGAGAGTGCTAAGTCCCCAGAGGAGGAAAAACAGATTGGTGGTGAATATCTTTCGAAACAGATTTCAAGAGAAAACAATCCTTTAGAAGACAACGATGTCGATTTCGCTTACGAGCCACCACACAACAATGAAATTCTTAAAATCCACTCTCACCCTGACCCCCAGCATTTCGAGGTCAATGAAGCCGACCCATGGAAATACCATATTGATGCTGTCACTGGCTATAGAATAGTAGAGTTCACTCCTGGTGACAGAGAAGACCCACGTCTGTGGTCCAAGGGCAGAAAATGGTTCATCACTCTTACTTTGGGTATCGTGTGTTTTATGGTTGCCTTTTCATCGGCCGCTGTCACTGGTGCCATGGTCGGCGAGTCAGCGCCTGGTCATACATTCGGTGTCTCAGATGAAGTTGTTATTTTAACAGTTACATTGTTTGTCATTGGATTTGGAGTAGGGCCCCTTGTGTTTGCGCCCCTCAGTGAGGAAGTAGGAAGACGACCAATCTACGTTGTCACTCTAGCATTTGCAGTTGTCTTTATTATTCCGTGTGCTGTGGCTCAAAACATTGGCACTCTATTGGTAGGTCGTTTCATTGATGGCATTGCGTTTTCTGCGCCAATGACTATCATTGGCGGATCCCTTGCCGACATGTGGGTAAATAAAGAACGTGGAGTAGCAATGGCCATTTTTTCTGCTGCTCCCTTCCTGGGTCCAGCCGCTGGTCCACTAATTGGTGGCTTTATCGCTGACAACGCAGGCTGGAGATGGATTTATTATGTGCTTCTAATTTTTTCCTTTTGTGTTTATGTGTTTTCCACCCTTTTCGTTCCTGAAACCCATCATAATACTCTTTTAGCAAAACGAGCTAAAAAGCTCATTAAATTGACTGGTGATCAAAGATACAAGACTGCTAAACAGCTTGTGCCTAAAACGTTTTCTGAAACCGCCAAAATCACTCTTTTACGACCTGCTCAACTTCTCGGAGAAATTATCGTCTTTCTAGTCACAATCTATATGTCTGTTCTTTATGGTCTTCTTTATATGTTCTTCTTTGCCTATCCAGTTGTTTTTATGGAGGGCAAAGGATGGAGCGCCAGTATGACTGGCCTTACTTTCATCCCTATCATGGTGGGCGTTCTAGCTGCTACAATCATGTCTCCTTATGTGAACAAGGATTATAATCGTCGAGCTGATTTATACCTCGATCGTGGTGAGGTGCCACCTGCTGAACTTCGTCTTATTCCAATGATGGTAGGCTGCTGGTGTGTTCCAATTGGCCTGTTTATTTACGCCTGGACATCGTATCCAACCATTTCATGGGTCGGTCCCACTCTTGCTGGTCTACCATGTGGTGTTGGTTTCATTTTGATTTACAATTCTGCAAATAACTACATTGTAGATTCCTATCAGCATTATGCTGCCTCTGCTCTTGCAGCAAAAACTTTTGTCCGTTCAATATGGGGTGCATGTGTCCCTCTGTTTACTATTCAAATGTACCACCGGCTGGGCTATGAATGGGCTGGTAGTTTACTTGGATTCATCTCCCTCGCTTGTTGTGCGATTCCATATCTGTTTTTTTTCTATGGGGCGTCTATTCGTAAAAGATCAAAGTATGCCTACAATCCTCGAAATGACAAATAATTAATAGACTAATATATAACGTTAGAAGAAAAAAAGGTTTGACTGTTCTTTCATCGACTAATTAATTAATACCTAAAACTATATAATAATTTTACGAGGTGAAAATGAATATTTTTGTATGACGATGCAGTTCCTAACCACAACCCACGCATGAATTTCATTGCAACTTCACCAATTAACCATTACTATATAACACAATGAACGAAAAGGTTAATAGTACACATCAAGTGAATCTTCCGCCGATTCCAAAGGGCTCTCCTTCTGCTTCTTCTGATTGGGCCAAGGATCCCAGAATCGCATATTCTCAAGTAACTGGGAAGTGGATCTTTGAAGATGTCGATAGTGGAGCTGAATATGAATATAATGAAGAGGTACGCAATTGGATTCCAGTTGTAGAAGAAGAAGACATAAGGTCCCAGCAACAGATTTATAAACGCCCGGCCGCGAGCTCAAGCCCTCCGGGAACGAAGCGGGCATCTGAAGAAGGCGAATTGGTTTCAAACAATAAAACAAAAAAAGGAAAGACAGACCATCCCAAAGAGAGAAAACTGACGGGGATTTATGTATCGAATCTGCCACCAGATACTACTACCGACGAACTGGACTATACGTTTTCAAAATATGGCGTAATTGCTGTAGACCTCAACAACGGCGAAAAGAAGATAAAAATATACAAAGACGACAACGGCGAGCCCAAGGGTGACGCTCTAATAGTATATTTCAAACCGGAAAGCGTTCCACTTGCGATTGAAATGATGGATAATAGTGAGCTACGTCCTGGTGAACGTGGTAGAAACCCAAATGGCAAGATATCTGTGCAGATAGCTGAATACAAACATGAACGGACAAAGCAACCTGAAGAGCACGAAAAACCGAAACTAAATCCGAAAGAAAAGCTAAAAATCCAGAAAAAGTTACAGAAACTGAACGAGTAAGTAACAGTCTAATTACTAGATTAGCAGCACTAACAATTTATAGAAAACTGGCCGACTGGGACGACGACGAGCCCAAAGCTATTTCGAAGCGATGGCAAAAAGTAGTCGTATTGAAAAATGTTTTTACATTAAAAGAACTAGAAGATGCCAGCGCAGCTTTCGAAATCAAGCAGGATATTATGGAAGGATGCGAGGACATAGGACCGGTGACAAATGTAACTCTATACGATCTTGAACCAGACGGAATCGTGGCCGTCAAATTCCAAGAAAAAGAAGATGCCACAACATGTGTTCAGCGAATGAATGGGCGATATTTTGCTGGGAAACAACTCGAGGCATTCATGTATGACGGAACGATAAAGTATCGTAAGAGCAGGAAGGGCGATGACGATGAAAAAGAACAGGAAAGATTAGAGAACTTTGGCACTTGGCTGGAACAGGATAGTTAACATCAATAGTGGCAGTTTGTTTGGCTCCGGCGGGAGCTCTGCCCAGACCGTACAGTCGTTTTTCAACTAAATGTATTTATAAAGGGTCACTCTTAAATCAGTACGGACAGTCTTGAAGCAACATCATTACCATAGGTTATTCTTGTATATCTCTCTTTTTTAACAACGACCAGCAGAGCATTCTATCCTTGAAGCTGATTAGTATCTTTGAGAGTTTTGTGGCAAGTTTTGACTTGTTTCCTTTACTCACTGTATATAATACTCGGTATAAACTCCAGTAATGTCATCAGAGCCCAGAAACAGGCCACAGCACGTTGCTGAGAGGAAGATTGAGATAACAAATAAAGGATGAGCCGTTAATATGTAAATGGCTCATGAAACGAGCACGACAGGTGTAGAGCCCTATGAGCGAACAAGTCGACAAACAGTTCCTCGCCATACAATATTGAATGGGAAGTTCAAGATTTTAATTGTTACGATTGATAATTAGTTATATTTATACCTTAACTCCAACTCTCATGTTAGCATTGCTATTAGGACCTTTCAGTTCCCTGAAAACTATATTCTATATGGACATGGACAGATAACCCAACCTGGTTATGCTAGGGGTATATTTAACCCTTGGTAAGATCGTATAAAATGCGAGTTTTTGTTTTCTTTCCTGCCCCCCTCTTCCTCCACCTAGGCCCTAATATCTTAGCCCACAGGTACTGGGTGGTGAACGGGCAGCGGATGGCACAGATGAGGTCCTGACGGCGAGTCTTCAGCATTTAAAGCCTTTTCATGGGCATTATATTCTAATCCTCTGGTTCTCATAAAACTAGTATATAAAGTTCATGGGCCAGACATGTAGTGTCATAACAAGATATGACTATATCCCACTTTCATTGCTCCTCCTCAATATTGATTCTTAAATATCACAAGGTGTTATTTACAACTAGAGCGTTTCTATTACTTCCATTGTGTTGTCTTTGAGAGATTATTAGTGATTCAGAAATTTAGTATTAGTGCCTTTTCTCTGCTTTTACTAGAGGAATTAACAACTCTAGCTACTTGGTATTACTTTACACTTTCCGTCTGTTCTCTATCACTGGAAGTTACGAACATTTCAACTCCCAAGACTACAGAGGTATTACCTTTGGTTACGTCTGGCTATTCGATATTACTTTGCACCTTAGTTTTGTACTCTCTTACTAAATGATTATAAACATTTCAACGAGTTGATATAACTTATTTCATTTCTACTACAATTAGAGATATTGCGAACAGTTCCTTACACTGCACACCTCATTAAGGCCGGAGGGATTACGGACGCCTATTGGAGTATTAAGCTACATTTGCAGTTTCTAGTTTCTCTGGTACGATTTAACAATGAAATGAAGAGACGCAAGATTGACTATAGTTTAATGCTGACCAGAGATGAATGTTAAAGTTAGACGATAAAAGGAATTCAACTGTTGTGATTCCTTTCGTTAGTATCGAACAGACAGCAATAGGTTTCTCTCCTTCTTTTTAGAATCAACCAATATAAGTTTGTCAAAGGCTCGCTCAACAATTTTGCTCCGAACACCAATACATTCTCCTGACAATCAATTTACAGTGACTATATATTTGTCTGGTTATGGTGAGAAACTGACCCATGTTTCAATGTTACATCGCGTCCACGGTGAGTGGCCCCCGTACACTTCTAATAGTAGCCGAACCTACCTTTGTTGATAGATGTCACAAGATTATTGAAGTGGATGCTCACATTCGACGCTATTGGCAGAACATGGTACAGTTTTACAAGTCCGGTCGTCAAGAATACGACATTGAAGAGGATATGGCGATTGCCCACCCTTGATCTCGAGGTTCCAGACCTGTCTTTAGGGCACCAAACAGCCTTTCTTAGCGCGTGGGAGGTCGTGCCTACCCGGGCTCTGCCTCCGGCGGCTGGGCTCCGCCCAGACCCGTAGCTCCGCTTCGCGGAGGGCTTGGACCACACCCCCCGGCTACCAGCGCTGCTCATGCTGTGTGGACCAAG
>JAJMAW010000201.1:0-10198 GCA_030565085.1 Sugiyamaella pinicola
GAATAAAATGGCAGAATAAGGAAGGGAAATATGCAAGATCGGCTACTATTTGTTGTCAGATGTTGAAAAGCCCTTAGCGACGCCCCGCTACGCTCTGTTTCCAGCCCCTCTTGGGGACCAAAAACAACAAACCGGCGTAGCGTAACATAGAATGCATATTCACGCATATGACGCACTGATCTTCCTATCATGAGTGCGGTGCGTGCGGTGAACCACTTAGTATGCGGCGCAAATCGCACGGGGCTACGTCCCTGTATTTCTACCCGTGAGGATATACCAGGGGAAGATGAGATGAGGACGGCTTGTGCGGCTCAGATGACATGATATGTGAGAGATGAACTGTCAGTTCATTCTCAGTGCTCCCCCTTCTTCATTCATTCTCACTGCTAGCTATGAAAGCCCGACAAACTCAATTAAGATCTCTCGGGAATCTGCTATCTCGTAGGTTGGCTGCAAGCAGATCCTCAGCATCAACAACCAGCAATGTAAATAAAAGATCACCTATAAGTTACACTTCTGTTCGATATACTTCAACTGCGTCCCCAGAAGAATTGAAACATTTTTCACAGCTAGCAGATTCATGGTGGGATTCACAGGGGCCGCAACGGATTCTGCATAAAATGAATCTGGCTCGAATGGATTATATAAGAGACACATTAGCGAAATACGGGCCCGGTGATTTGCCAGGATATTCTCTTGAGTTACTACCCGAGTCAATCAAACAGCAATATACTGATAGCAATCAAAGCATTGGCAATGACGAACAATATGAAGTCCTTGACGTGGGATGTGGAGGTGGACTATTGGCTGAAAGCCTAGCTAGACTGAAACAAGTCAAAAAGGTACGAGGCATTGACCTTACTAGCGACGTATTAGAAGTAGCCAGAAAGCATATGAACCAAGACCCCGCATTGAAATCCAAGTTGGATTATCGATTAATAGGAATAGACGAGATTCCTGACGATGAACAGTATGATATAGTAACAATGTTTGAAATGCTGGAACATGTCCCAAGGCCATCTGAAGTTCTTGATGCCGCACTTAATCACGTTAAACCTGGCGGATGGCTATTCGTTTCTACCATCAATAGAACCCCCATTGCTTACTTCACAACCATCTTCATGGGCGAAGATGTTCTTGGCATTGTACCCAAAGGCACACATTCCTATGACAAGTACATAAATGAGCAGGAACTAAGAGACTGGTTTTCAACCAAATCAGACTGGGAAGTAGTTCGTAGCGATGGATGTGCATTTGTTCCTTTGCTTGACTGGCAGTTGACGTCTTACCGATCTATTGGTAACTACTTTTTCGTTGCTCGACGCAAGATTTGAAAATATTAAATACTAAATTAATCTGTACATACTCCTCCAGGAGGCCGGACTCCAGCTGGACGGATCCAGAACGTTTATGTAGCAGCTACTTCCTGTTTATCCTTCTCTACAGGTTCGTCCACAAACGAAGGAAGCGACGTCTCTTCTGATAAGTAACTAGGAGCTCCCTCAGTCATAGGCTCGTTCAATTGTTCAAACTCCATTTCTTCGCCAAGCGCTTCCAGCTCAGCGTCCAACTCAGCCTCGTCAATGTCATCTGGTACTGCATAGTTTCGAGACATGGTTGATTGTAGCTCCTCCGACACTTCTAACAGGTCTGCCATTTCATCCTGAAGGGATTCAATCTTGTCAATATTGATCTTGCCGTACTGTCGTTTCAGCTCTTTATTGGCCGTCTTCATGGCATCGACTGTTGCCATTGTGTTCCGTAGGTTCTCAGATGTCATGGCCGCCTGCTCCATATTCCAACTTTGAGATTGCAACTGGTCTTTCTGTGATTCGACCTGTCTTCTCTGTTTCAGTATCTTGAGTGCTTTTTGTTTCAATGCGCTTTTCCCTGGACCATCTCTCATTCGTGCCATTTTCTGTTGATATGTTCCCAGTTCGGCATTCAACTTCGCCAGCTTGACATCGAGCGAGGCTACTCGGCTATCAATATTAGTCACTGCATCCATAAGCGACGGCTTAGGAGTCGTCGTTTTCGTTCCAAAGATTCTATTCATTGTGGAGATGTGGTTATAGTATGGAGTGGTTGTAGTTGTGTATATATTCACTAAAGTAATCACCGCCGCCACAGCTTTATGAACAGAAGACCCTAACCCGCTTGGATTCGAAGAACGAGGTTTGGAGGCGAAGGAAGAGGAAATCGCGTCTCCGGCGGCTGGGCTCCGGCTAGACCTGGTTGTGCTAGCTTTGCTTTGCTCGCTTTTGGTCCTGGCGGAGGTCCTGGTGAACTCTGGCGCAGCCCAGCCGCTGGAAGCAGGGCCTGGCTTCCCTGCATATGCGAGAGCTGTAGAGACGAAGAGATGGGGTCGCGCCTCCGGCGGCTGGGCTCCGCCCAGACCTGGTTGTGCTCGCTTCACTCGCTTAGGGTCATCGATGACGACTACGGGGCGCCTGGTGAACTTGAGCGCAGCTTTAGCTACGGGTCTGGATGGAGCCCAGTCGCCGGAAGCAGGGCCGGTCCCTGCATATGCAAGATCCTCGGAAACGAAGAGAGGGTCACCCCTATGGCTAGTTGTGTTGTGCTCGCTTCTCTCGCTTGAAGTCCTGACGACAACGATGGGGAGCCTAATGAACTCGAGCACAGCTCGAGCTACGGGTCCGGGCAGAGCCCAGCGCAGCCGCAACAGGCAGGGTCGAACAACCCCTGCATATGCAAGATCTAATATCTATATTTACACAAAAGATACACAGGCGGAGAGATTACGGTCATAAAAGGAGAGGAAATGGGTCATGCAAGCGAGCGGGCTGTTGGTGGTTGGTCATTATAATCTCGTCTCGGCTTCAGATCTGCGAGTATACTCGGAAGCAGCAGTCTCGTCCATAACAAATTCACAGTGGCTATGTAATCTCATGTAACTACCTGGACAAGCACTGGAAACGTCATCCATAAGAGACTGCTTGACAGCCTTTGCCTTTGCAGCGCCAAAAGCAAGAATAATCACTTCTTGGGCAGACAACACAGTGGCAATACCGACAGTCAATGCTGACCGAGGTACTTGTTCAGGACTGGCAAAGAATCTCGAATTGGCTTTAATGGTGCTATCAGCAAGTGCAATCTGACGTGTTACGCTGGTCGGCTCAGAGCCAGCTTCATTAAATGCAATATGTCCATTAGGCCCAATTCCTCCCAAAAACAAATGAATACCTCCAATCTCCTTGATTTTCTCTTCATAACTAGCACATTCGGCTTCAATGTTATCGGTATGTCCATTCAGAATGTTGATGTTTTCTTTTGGAATATCAATATAGTTGAAAAGATGCTTATACATGAAATAGTGATAAGATTGGTCCGATTCAATGCCTAAACCAACATATTCATCCATGTTGAAGGTAACGACATGTTTAAAACTGACTTTGCCTTGGCTGTATGCTTCTCTAATGTATTTATAAACGGGTTCTGGTGAAGACCCAGTGGGTAATCCGAGGACAAAAGGCTTATCAGCAGTAGGTTGGAACTGGTTGATTTTGCTTACAATGGTATCAGCAACGTATTTGCAAGCGATATCTGAAGAAGCAAAGATCTTTGGAGTTACCATTTCTGAAAGTTGTTGTTTGTTAGTTTGGTGAGTTTTCTAATTAACAAGAATCTATGCGATCTGGGGTACACACGTCCTTATATATATATACATGTTAGAGTAACATTTACAGAAATTATAGGGCTTAGCGTTACACACGAAAACTAAGGAACTAAATACTGTTACTACTACCTGCGATTGACTGATCCATACCTCCCGCCGCACTATTTATTCTACTACTATAGAGACTTTACTGGTGGCTGGCTGCTCTATGCTGCCTGAGGCGTGCAGTACGTTGTAGTAGATAAGTTTCTATTCTCCTCTCACCGCACACAACACAACCGTCGTACCCGTCTCCTCTACTGTTTTTTCGATTTTTTCCTAGTGTAACAATTTCCACTCCCAGAGAGATAACGAGAATGGCATAAGTGCACAAACGTTTATTCTGTAACCTTGTAGCATCAGATAATCGCGGCTACTTTTACGCGGCTGCTGTTTATCTCCTGATCTACGGAGAAAGAACCGTGCTCAACAATGCAGTTAGTATTGAGGACGAATGGTTAGCGGTATACGAGAATTGGCTAAGATAGGCTTTCAATGCTGCTCTTGGATTCGAAAGAAAGATAATTGCCCAGGCAACGAGTTAGTTGATTTTGTAACAAATACACATACCGGCGGTTAAAAGACTACAGGGGTGTAACTTGATTTTGTAACACATCATAATCATAATTATTGATGCTCATCCCTGCTACCGGCGGTTAAAAGAATTACTGTCTTGTATAAAAAGGGCCTTTTTTCCCAAGATTATTCTTAGTTCTATGAGATTGCTCCTTTTGTTGGTTTGCATGCATATATAAAGTTGCTTGAATATATTTGCTATCAATAGTTTTACCCCGGTGGCTGGGCCCAGTGAGCTTGTGGGCACTGTCTCAAGCGGCCGGCTTCCCCAGACTTAGTTGTGCTCAGCTCGCGAGCATATCTAAGTCCCTTTCGCAAATACTAACTGATACTATCATAATATCCTACTATTGTCTCTATATGCCAATAACCCCACACAATACCTGCTCCGACATCGGCCTCGCGCAACATAGTTCCGAAGAACCAATACATAATTCACACATTACGTATAATTTCATCTTCAGATCTTACACACATTTTTGAAGAAAAAAAAGTACCTACATTTCCTTATTAAATTTCCGTCATGTCTTCTCAAGCCGAACATGATCTGACTCTTATCCCTGGTCCTATCGAATTCGATGACCAGGTACTGACCGCAATGAGCCATCCCACGGTGGCTCACACTGCCAAACCTTTTGTATTGACCTTTTCTCAAGTCCTGATCATGCTACGTTCGTTATTCTTCAGCAAAGATCCCAAGGCTCAGCCTTTTGTAGTTGCTGGTTCCGGTACTCTTGGTTGGGATATTGTCAGTTCGAATTTAATCGAGGCTGGCGAGCATGCTCTTGTTCTAAACACTGGATACTTTTCTGACTCTTTTGCCGACTGTTTAACTGTCTATGGAGCCAAGGTCGACCAATTAAAAGCCCCAATTGGTGATAGACCAGGCTTGAATGAAATTGAAGCCGCTTTGAAATCCAAGCAATACAAGCTAATTACAATCACTCATGTAGATACTTCTACTGGTGTACTATCTGATATCAAATCAGTTTCTGAACTTGTACACAAAGTATCTCCTGATACTTTGGTGGTAGTCGATGGTGTCTGTTCTGTTGGTGTCGAAGAAATAAGATTCGATGATTGGGGATTGGATTTCGTCTTAACCGCTTCTCAAAAGGCTATTGGTGCTCCTGCTGGTTTGTCCATTTCATTTGCTTCTGCTCGTGCTCTGGCTGTGGTTGAATCTCGTAAAACTCCCGTGTCGTCCTACTTTGCCAGCTTATTACGGTGGACGCCCATTATGCGTGCCTATGAATCGGAGAAGCCGGCTTACTTTGCTACTCCCGCTGTTCAAAATGTCTACTCTCTCCATGAAGCGCTTAAACAAATCACTTCTGAGGGTGAGTCTGCCATTCTGCAACGATTCAAAACTCACGAAGAGGCTTCCGATCGTGTTAAGGACACTGTCGAATCTCTTGGCCTCAAAATCGTTGCTCTTCGCCGCGAAATCGCTGCTCATGGTATGACGGCCGTCTATCTCCCTGCTGGAGTTCAAAACACTGAATTCCTCCCCTTCTTCCTTCAGAACAAGGTCGTTCTTGCGGGTGGCATTCACAAAGAGATTGCAACCAAATACTTCCGTATCGGCCACATGGGCGTTTCCGTCACCAACACTCGTCTCGGCCATATTGACAAGGTTCTCAATCTCTTAACTGAAGCTATCAAGAAATTTAAGAAACAATAGACTGTATATAGAAATATAACGTTCACTACCTCTCTAAAATTGTTGGACTGTGGGTCTGCCTCCGGCGGCTGGGCTCTGCCCAGACCTGTTGCTCCGCTTCGCGGAAATGGGAGCAAGTACATGTTTCCCAGCCCTCCGCGAAGCGGAACAACGGATCTGGGCAGAGCCCAGCCGCCGGAGGCAGACCCACAGTCCTCTTACTTCTCGACGCGCCCTGGAAATACCGAATTCCAGTTCTCATGAATTGTAGCCAAATCGACTGTGCCTTGTATGTGTAAATATGGAGTCAAGTCTGAGTTCGTGTCCTTGTCAAGAGTAGTCCATCCATTACCCAGAAATCCAACCCTGTTTCCACTTTTGTTATGATACGTGTACTCGAAATCCTCCCATCGAGGGTTCAACTGAAGATAGGCCGATTGTGAGTTACTGCCTGGCCACAGTCCGTGGATTCGTCCGCCTGGGATTCCTCCATTGTACCATGACGAACATCCGTCTTGAAGCACCGTCTGTCTGAAAAAGGCATCGCTATACTCTCGGAAATCATCAGTCGCCTGTTGAGATGGTACAATGGATTTTATTCCCTGTTGTGACACCTTTCTGATAACTTGGGCTGCGTAGGTAATCTGGCTTTCAACTGTACGGATCAAAGTTCCTCCATACCCAGTAGAGTTTGAATGAATGACTAGAAAATTAGGAACCTTCGGAACTGCAATTCCCAGATACATATCAGGAAAGCCTGGCTTTCCTCCTGTTCTCCAATCTTTAAGGTCAAGATCTCCTGCTACTACGGGAAATAGTGGTGCAAACGATGTGTCAGCACCAGTGGCACAGATAATAGCATCCACTTGTCTTTCCACACCATCTATAGTTCTGAACTGCAATTCCCAGATACATATCAGGAAAGCCTGGCTTTCCTCCTGTTCTCCAATCTTTAAGGTCAAGATCTCCTGCTACTACGGGAAATAGTGGTGCAAACGATGTGTCAGCACCAGTGGCACAGATAATAGCATCCACTTGTCTTTCCACACCATCTATAGTTCTGATACCCTTTTTCGTGAATTTCTCGATCTTGGTGCTAATAAATGAAACATTATCTTCGGCAAGAGCCTCTAGATATCCTGGACCTGGAGTAAGACGTCTACATCCAGGACTAAACTTTGGTAACATCTGTGGAAGAATCTCGTCTGCCGAGTCCCCAAGTCTATCGCCCATAAATATTGTGAATCTTTGACGAGCAGCATTGTTGGCATATAATCCTTTGATCAATGCGGCAAATTGACGACTATGATCGTTTTCAAGCTTCTTGCGAAAATGATAGTAGGCCACAGGATCACTCTTGAATAGTTTTATCTGCTCAGGGGTAAACGTGAGATTGTCGGGAATATTTTCTGCACCGAATTGTGATCCAATCCATGTGGGGTTGCGGGCATAATGATCTAAATGAGTAGCCAATTTCTGAAGTTGAGGAAGAACTTGAATACCCGATGCTCCATTCCCTATAACAGCAATACGCTTTCCCTTGGGGTCAAATGATGGATCCCAATTAGATGTGTGCCTTAAATGCCCCTCAAACTCAGTCACTCCCGGATATTCTGGCAGTTTCCAGGAATCAAAGTATCCGGTGGCTAGAATAACAATATTGGCAGTCTCCTGATATATCTTGCCGGTTTGAAGATCTTCAACAGTAACGGTCCATTTGCCTGTATTTTCATTTGATTCAATCACTTTGGTATTGAAAACAATGTACTTATAAGCATTGTATTTCTCGGCAACTCGTTTCCAGTACTGAGAAATCTCATCACCGCGAGCATAGAATTCAGTCCAACTTGGATTTGGTTCGAATGAATACTGGTAGGCGTGGGCAGGAACGTCGCATCTTACTCCTAAATATCTATTAACTTCCCATACACCGCCGACCTCACTGTTCTTATCAAAGATCTTCAGTCGAATATTAGGCACCTTCCTCGGGAGGAGTTATTTGTCAATCGCTCCTATGTATGGCCAGTACTTTGAGCTGATGTTTGTTATATATACCGATATATCTCTGCAACTCATTAGTGCACAAATAAGAAAATGATAAAGTCTGAGTTCGTCCTTGAGGATCACGCTCTTGATGAATTCTCACCTGTCGATGTATAGTTGTGGGGGCTGGTCTTTCCGGTATAACTGCTGCAATCCAATAGTTTTGTATAACGATCAGCCCATACGAAAACAACCACCCATTGCGTAACCACATTCTTCTCATCGCCAATTTAACTTGATTTGTTCTTGGCTATCCTGCGTTAAACACGGTTTTACCGGCGCTGTTTTCGAACGTATACTTCACATTATGCAATCGCTCCATGGCATCTGGTGCCTCAGAGCCCGAATGACTATCGACCCAACTGTCGGATTTATAATAAAGGAAGGGGTGCGATATTAAAGCTTAATGTATGGATTAAAGTTGGATGATGTAAGGAATGAACTCAGAAACTAAAATAATTATACGTTTTATATGATGGCAGCGTAGCACCATCATAACACCATGTTATCATCATAACATGTTACGTGTATTTGGTTAGGTCAACCTCATTATCACACAGTAGTCGATGTAGTATATAAAACCACGCCGCTGCGCGCGTTTGCATAAACACAATCATTTTTGATGTCTAACAACGAAGAAGAAGAAGAAGCACCTACCACTGAATATCAATACAAGGGATATGACAAGATTCCGAGTAGTATTGCGGAGGACACCTCTGTAAGTGACTTAAGTGTGCCAACTGCCATGAAAGACAGGTACTGGATAGTTGCGCACCCAAGAATGGGCACATTAAAGGAGATACGAAAAGAATTAATTCTGCAATGGATTAAGCCGGCGAATATTATATATGACCAATGTGAGCCGCCAAACCCTCATGGAGTAATTGGTCCCAGAGAGACGGATTGTATCGTCAAGGAATGTACGTATTCCTCCAGGAACGTCCAAATTCTCAGAGCACATGTCGGTCGAGTACATGGGATACTTGGACCTTTTGAAGACAGTCCAACGGCTTTTGCAGATAAGGGATCTAGATTGCAAGCACGACGCTATCAGAAGCGCGAAGAAAGAAGACGCAAACTGAGTCAGGGCGGCGTGCGAGTCCGTGCAAATATTATGAGACTTATGAAAGACTCGCTTAGTTACATAGAGGGGAGATTCATAATGATCGAGAATAAGACTCCAGAGGGTGCTATGGCGGAACTTCGCGCAGACTGGTTGCGCAATTATATGTACGCAAACTCTTTGTCTCCTGTGGCTCTGGAACTTGTTCGCATGTTAGTGAGTTGGGACGTAGCGGCTTATCTAGAATCGCCCTTGGAGTGGGAATTGATTCCATACACCAATACGGTGAAAGCAAGACCGCAAAGAGTACGCGAAGCGTTGGTGGACGAATGGAACAAACTTCGGGATTCTATACTAAACGAAGGACTGCTGGGCTCCACCTTGTATTGGTCTAAGTTCAATCGCTTCCTCTATCCTGCAAAGGTTATAGCGCACAAAGCTGGGCTCACAGAGAAACTGGACGTTTTCAGTTATTCGGAGTCTGTAAACTTTAAAAAGCTGGACGATCTTCCTGATAATGGAAAGACCGATCTAGTGGTCCATAACGTCCCTGCGCTTGTCTGCCATGGCATGCATGGTTATTTCCGGAAACAGCGTGACGACGAAATGATGTCGTTTGGGCAGGCAGCGCGTCAGACTGTTTCGTGGACGAAGTACGAAGCGTGGTCAATGTATGACTTCGTAAAGCAGTCAGAAGTCATTCGCGATTCGTACCTACCAACACTCCTATCCAACATTGAACGTTTGAATACGGATAAGGTAGATTTCATCCCACATAACAGCACCGTCGCTCTTCGTTGGTCTGATACTGCTGTCAACTGGAAGCAGCAGGTACACTACTGGCATGCACAGTTAGAAGACGAGGCCAACATGCCTGACCTGCAGACATTCTTTGACGAGCTGTTTGTCACCAAAAACTTCAAACTGAAAGAGAACGGAGCTTCAGATACGCCCCTTTTTGGGTGGCATGACAGACGCTGTCAGATGCCAATGCCCTGCCATGCGCGCACGCGCTTCTTTCTCTCTTGAATCCATCTCCTTGGTTTTACTCACGCCATCAGATACCGTATTCTCGGTATCTTCTCACGCCATTAATCCATCTCTTATTCTATGGATTCTCCCTTTCTTGTTTATTATAAATATTCTTTGTTTTCTCCCTCAAGTACTCTTTCCTCTC